>JASDQU010011137.1:55818-121618 GCA_032191745.1 Picea mariana | reverse complement strand
AAAAGGTTCAAACCAAATTTTAACCCGACCTCGGAAAGTGAGAGCGAACAATTTGCATGTAACATTATAATCAGTGATCTTATGTCTTAAACACTTATAAAAAAAGTTTGAAATATGGTCTACTGCAGATGTGTTCTCTTCACCATCAAAGGTGAGTTCTAAAAAGAGATCAATCGTCTTGTTGGAAATAACTAGTAGTGAGACATTAAAAGCATGTTCCAACATAGTGATTTGGGGAGCCATGGGAAATTAATTAAATTCGAAACAAAGAATCCTATAAGGCCAACTAGTCAGTCTGTCCTACCGTCTAGTGCATTTCAAGATGACACAAGAGAAAAATTGATAAATTTGGAATTATGACAGGCTGAGGGGTAAAACATTTAATCATTAAATTTACCTCGACCCTCCTTCTAGCTCCATTTGTCGACAGACGAAATTGATCGTCCTTCAACTGGAAGAATAGATTCGGTCTGGGGTTGTCTAAATAACCTAAGTCGTTTGGTGTAACCTATTCTGATGGGTTTAATGGCTCCGTTAGCCAACTAGGGTCCTAAAGATAGAAAAATAAAATAAACTAACTAAAGAAAAGATTCTAACAATCGACACAATAATTACAAATATTTATCTATGAATGTGAATATACAAATGATTATGAAATTTATATACAGTTTACAAGGTTTGCATGAAATCTTGTGAAAATGATTGTTTGATAAAGTTTCTGAATCAAATATTTTTTTTTTTAAGTAAAAAAGAGGGTAGGACCTTCTATATTAGATAATCACAGAACTTTAGACAAAAATACATAGTCATGGCTAAAAACCACCAAAAATACTGCCGGTATCCGGAAACCAGTATAACTGAGGGGCTGATAGCAGTTTTAGCAATAATACATATAGTTGAGAAGCCCCTGTCCTGCCCGAAGGAAGCTAGGACAGGTGCTAATGGTCCAAGAGTGCATGAAACAGGAAAGCAGTAAACAAAAGTCAGGAAATAGTAAAACCTAATCACCCATTGCGCTGTCACCTTCACCCACCTGCCAAGTGTGCCTCGCTGGAATAGCAAACTCCTGCGCGCACAGGGGACATTTATGCTGAGCTGGAGCACCGGAGAACGCGCCGAGGAGGATGTATAAATGCTGGATCATAATGAGCATCCTGAGTTCCATGTCCGCCAGGTGCCTACGTAGCTCGAAGACCAAGGCCAGGTGTTCGTCGCTAAGAAGAAAACCATGCAATTCGCCACCCGAGCCGCTGCGAGGAGCATTCCCCGAATCCAGATCCTCCTCCAAGCCTGCCGCTTCCTTTCTCTGCTCCGCTCGAGCCTCATTGTCCGTAGTCTCCTCAGCGTGAAACGAAGGCGAGTCTCCCGACCAGGGAATTTCTTCAACGATACAGCCTGGTACTTCATCTTCTCTCATCAAGGTTCGAACATAGCACTCCATGGCACGGGGCACCTCCATGCATGGAAAGTCTCCAATGGATGGGTCCTCCTCTACTATGCAGGTGGGCAACTCAACCTCATGCTCGACATCCCTCACATTACTCAAATTGGAAATAAGACCATCCCTACTGCAGCCAGCTTTCCTCTCAACAATGGAGTCGAGCAGCCTTCGCCGTTCTTCTCGAGCCTTTTTACGAAGAATTGAGGACGCCAAAGAGAGAGTACATTCCAGTTGCTGCTTTCTTCGACGCTGCGCCCTATGAGCTTCCCATGCCGAGCCCCTACGAGACCTGGCATGCTCTCGAACCATTGAAACCAGGTCGTGAATGCAGACTCCAGTAAAACACAGCGCAAGACTGAAAGTCCCAAACCAGAGCAGCAGCAAGTGCAAATCCCAAGCTAACCTTCGCAGACAGGTTTTCCCAGCGAACAAAGAGCCCTCACCAAAGTGCATAGCGGAAATGATGGACGATCGAGCGAATGACATAGCAAATTCGCTCTGTCCTGGCTCATAAAATAACTCATAACTAGCCTCCATTGAAATCTGTCCTTCCGAATCCATGACCGGACTGAACTCGTGGGAGCAGTAAATTGTCGCTCGATGGAACCTCACCGTCGTATGATACCTGTGATGGCCTGCCCCCATTGTTAATGCTAATGCGTGGGTGGCTGCCATCCACAGTTAAACCAACACTTAAAGCCACTCTTAGTGCGTGTACATGTGTCAATGACTCTGTGTGTCGTGTCACCCCATCCGGGGGTTTCTGAATCAAATATGAACAACACTTATTTTTGGATTTTTTTTTAAAGATACTAAACGAATAAATACTAAATGAATATGATTGAAATAGTGACACAAAAATAGTCAAAGCTAATTAATGTAATCATCGTTTCATTCATAAACAACTTAACTAAATAACACACCGAATAACCTGTAGTTGATCAACGAAACTGGTATTATCTTTTTGTGTTGTATGAGCTCCTACCTATACTGTTGTTAAGGGAAGCCTATAACAAAACAATACTAGCACTTCCAGAATACATTCAAAGAAGTATTTGATATTGGAGTAAATTAATAACAACATGAAGACAACTAATTAAAAATAATGTGATATTAAGATAATCAATACTTAAGAACGAAAGAAAACTCAATTCTGAGTATTGATATTATCCATCATTTAACATTATAAATAAATTCCACAATAATCAAATGATCGATTAATCACACATAAAAAATGTTATAAGAAATTATGGACAACATATAACATTTAACAGTATGAAAACACCATATCATGACAAGCTAAAGCTAAAATCAACCATATTAATATTCCTCATAATATAATAGTAATGAAAGAATGAAATGGAATAAGCATCACACAAGTCTAAAGCCAAAGACGAATTGCTTTCCCATATTCTTTCTCAAAATCACATGCCCATATTGTAGTCGTGGAAGAATTTTTAAGATAATATACTCATAAAGATTGAAAAAATTAATACATAAATGATAACAATTAACCTTGTATTGATAAAATAGACTAAAGCTAATTTAAATCAATGCATAATTAATTATTCAAAGAATATGAAGATATTATAATGAAAATAAAACCATTTTACTCACAGGACAAAAGCCATTAAGCAACCTGGAATTCCATATTCTTCTTTGAAAATACTCGTCCATTCTCCCAAAGATTCCAACCATCCGTTACTCCATTTGATAAGAAGAAAAAATTACAAAATAAATAATATACAAAAGAGAAAGGATTAAAATCCTCCTCTCAATTTCTTGGATCTCCATGGCTCTGAACTTTCTCATATATTTATACAATGAGTGAACAGTCTAGGCGTCACTAATAATTTTTGCCACCTGAAATTTGCCTCGTAAAGAGACATCAATATCTCCCAAATCGTGCATTTTTTTGGGAAGATTTCTAAGAGGAAGGTAAATGGGTCCATTTCGGTTCTAGGTTTTCAACCATTTCTTCAAATTACTCACGGTTTGGCTGCAATTAGTCCTGCAAAATCGCCTGTCTGATCTTGACGCCTTTCCAAATTTTATCTGTTGTTGCTCATAAAATTATTTGTAACAATCCAATATTATTTTTGGATCAATCATCTTGAATGTATTTGGATAATAAAATCAAGGCATGATCAGATCCGTATCAAATATTTGATAATAGAAACATGTGAAACAAAAATAAACCTAAATTAATATCCTAAAAATGAGTAACCTAAAAATCGTGAATAAAACAAAATCTAGAACAATAAAATAAAAAATGAATTTAAACTAACTATAAGTTCTAAACAAACATTGTTTATAATTTCCTTTCAAATATGATTTAAAAATTCTAGAAGCTTCAAGTTAATGGAGAAGAGAAAAATATTAGGTTTGTTTTTTTACAAAATCAAACAAATGATAGATAATTCTTTTTTTTTTTTTTAATTATTATTTTTATTTTGAAATGAGATGCAAAATGAAAAAAAGAATTTAATTAATTAATATCACCAAATGATTTTATGAAAATGAGAAATCAACCAAGATATTATTTGATGAAGTACTGAATACATTATTCAAAATAGTCAAACTTGTTAATGAGAAAAAAAAAGAACACATAATCGTAATTTAAACGAAAGTAAACAGTTGATAAAAATTAACGTTTTTGTTTAAATTGAGATTTTTATGCTCGTTTCTAAATTTTGACATATATTCTTGTAATGAATGTCTCATACTATAGTGAATGTCTTAATTTTGTCTCAAAGCAAGCCAAGGTATGGAACTATTTGGAAATGTTGATTCTGTAGCTCATCATAATTATCAAGATTCTAATGGGGGCCGTTTAAATTTTGTAAAAATTTAGGGGGGAGTTGTGGGGGCCCAATAGGCCCTTACCCATTTTTTACTTATTTTGCACCATCTTTTGCTTCCTTGAAAGGTGATTACATGTTCTGGTTTGAGTTTGAAAATACTTGTTATCATGTTTATCACTAATTGAGCATGCAACAGGTCGACCAAGTCTTTCGTATGCACAAGGAACACTCGTGGAAAAAACGAAGCAATTCAGAGTAGTCAATTTTGGGCTCAGATTGTGAGAACAGATAGGCTAAATTTGCAATGGTTGAGATCTAACAAACCACTCATATCAATGACTCTTGTACATTCAGAGTTCCAGAAAGGCGCGAGGTTTAATTGCAGAGTTACACAAACTTCATTCCGCGACTTCGACATTCAAGCATTCGAGCTCATCTTTGTTTAAAACCCACGAATGCTGAAATGTCAGAGCCACGTAACATTCATGCATGGTGACATGTGGAATCCATCGGTTTTCGCCACATAGCATTCATCTGTGGTGACACATGGCATCCATCGGTCGTCGACACATGACACTCATTTCAAGCCATTTGGGTTACGTCATTTGCTCATTTCCGGGTGACATGTGTCACTCTCTTCATGCAGACACGTCAACGATAGTGACATCATGTGGACACGTCAGATCTAGGAGATCAACCATCTAGCAGGCCACTCAGATCAATGACTCTCGTACATTCAAAGTTCTAGAAAGGAGCAAGGTTTAATCACAGAGTTACACAAACTTCACTCCGCGACTTCGACATTCAGGCGTCTGAGCTCATATTTGTCCAAAACTCCCGAATGCCGAAACACCGAAGCCTCGAACCACCACATCACTTCACGAGATAAACCATTTGGGAGGTATCCACACTTTGCATTCATAAACTCCCAGACATTGAAGAGCTAGAGTCCAGAACTCTCAAAATGCCAAATGATTAAAGTATTAATCTCAGGTTAATTAAGATAAACATGGTTAATGACTTCAGGAGTTCAACACTCCGGGTAATTTAAACTCAAAGTGAGCAAAGTTCTCCGAACCCTCGAAGTGCTAGAGCTCTGAATAATCGAAGTGGGTCCTCACTGCCATGTCACTCTGCAGGATTGTCACTCCGGGATATTCTCAAACTCAACATTCAGAAGCTCCTGAAACCCTGAATTGCCGAAGTGTCGAAACACCAAATTTTTAAGGATAAATCCCGGGTTAATTAGAGAAAGTGTTGGCTAATGACTCCAGGATTCTAGGCCTGTGGGAGATATGAATATTCTACATTCCAAAATTCCCGAACGTCGAATTCCCGAAGTGGCTTATCTCGTTTAATGGAATATTTTGAAGTTTGAAAAGGGCGCCAAACCAGGGAACACTGAGACAATCCACTTAATTAGATTTCTCATTTGGAAGTTGTTTGGCAATAGCCAACAATATAGAAAAAAGTTCGAGAATCCGAACCCTGCAACTCTACAACTGGGAACTCGAGAAGCTATAATCCGGACTGCAGAAAGAGTATCAGAGACTCCAGGAAAATGCTAGATGAATTGCTTCTTTTTTCCATGAGATAAGTTGAAGAAAAAACACTGCCAACACATTCAGTTATCTCTAGTGGCCTCCAAAAAACGCGCATGCATGCCAGTGCTCAATACATAACTCAGTTTTGTCACTCCTAGTCATTTTTTGTCAAATCTTGGTTCACTCCAGCATGCACATCAATCTAGTTTCATTGCTAAGTAGCATTTTTTAGTTGTTTAATTGCAAGACTCTGTTATATTAAAGCATAATAAGTGGTATTTTATGTGTGATAAGAACCACTCTTTTTTTATTAAGTCAAGCTTGGATTATTCCTTAATATAATCCAGCAGTGTGTTTATTTAATTTATTTAGGTTTTTTACAACTGGTAGTACAGAGTTAAGCCTCAGTCCTAGATGGACGAGAGCCTCCGCAACTCTGATAAATATGTAGTTTTTGTATGCGAGAGAGGTTGAGTTTTTGGTGAGAAGATTCAAGCATTAAAATTGATTGGACCTGCTCATATGATTGTAAATATCTCTACCCGATGAATACATATTGATGAGAGTTGTATTTTCTTGCTCAAGTTTTCATGTGTTTTAATTTCATCTTTGATGCAAATTGTGAGGTGTGCAATGTACATTTCCTTCTTCTTTCAGCTATCGTTCTAATCCATCTTTTTAGTATTATGAAACATGTTAAACATCTATTGTTTTAGTAAAAGGATCAGTTATTTGACAACCTATTGGATGATTTGTATCTAGATATTTTTCTAGGCCTTAAAATATCATTTAAAGTCTTAATTCTCACACAATAGGTAATTCATTGCATTTATTATTGTTGTTTCCTCTGTTTATCTTTCCATATCCCCAACTGTTCATCAAAGTTCATACCATTAGCTAAGGAGAACCTACATTCATATTGTTTGTCCAGTCTAGTCAGATTTTCATCTTTGAATAACCTATCATTTAGTTGACCCACCAACTTAATTAATCAAAAAACAAACCATTCATAACTTGAGGTGGCATAGCTGTGCCCTTTAGCAGTCAGGTGCAGACTTTAGGACCAACATCTTCTGGCACCGTTGCCGGGGATTAGAGTAAAGATATATCTTTCCATGGGAGAACGACAATGATCAGATTTGATCTTTGGTGGTGAACAAAGACCAGACACATTCAGACTGTAGATCATTCACCTGGTGACTCCATGGTTAAAGAATACAGTGGCGACTCCACAGTTTTAAGAATTCATTTTTCCAGATGGAAGCCATCTTGGATCGAAGGTTTTCTCCTCTTAATTTCTCTATTGTTCTTGGTTTTCCAAATACTATTCCTAATATAGATGAGTGGGGTGATTACTTGCCCAGATTTAGAGAAGATAAAGATGATAACTCCGCAGATCATTTGCTTGAATTCCATGAGGTCGTGCATCAATTGGGTATACATCATGAGGATGTATTAATGAAGATGTTCATGTACTCATTAGAGGGAGATGCTTGTGAATGGTACCGATCCTTTCCTCCTGCTAGCATATCTTCACTAAAATAGTCCATGCAACATTTAGCGATCATTGTAAAAGGTTTTTTCCAACCGATTTACTTTTTGAAAACCGTTGTAAAGAATTTGGATCTTATATTCAACATTCAATTATTAGTTCTTCAAGCAGTATAGATAAAGGGGATGATAATTCAGAGGAAGAGGAAGACGATTCATTAGTAGATGTATCTTCTTCCAATTCTCTTATATAACGTGACAACTTTCAAGATTCTTTTAAAACTAAAAATGATGATGAGAAGGCAATAAATGTTGAGGTTAAATCCTTATTTGGTTTGGGTTTCCAACATAAGGTTTTTCATCTTTGTGTTCATGATGCAACTAATGATAGTCATGACTATGATCATTTTGTTGCTCAATTTTTTCATGAAGATTTATCCCTTGTTCATGATTTATTTGAAGTTGAACTAACTCCATTTACTGGTTATGAAGGGGAGATACCAAATCAACATTTCAAATATTCTTATATAATAGTTGTGGATCTGCATTCCCCATAAATCAATGAGCAACAAGAAATCTATAATTTTGGAAATGACATTTTGGAGTAAGAACAAGAAAAAACCAGCAATGTAAAAGACATGTTGTTTCATTTAAAACAACAATATGAGCAATACCAAGAGTGTTTTGTTGCCCTTAATGGTTGTGAATCACATGAATTTCATGAGCTGTTTCAACAAGGACAGGAGCAGCCCAGTCTTGTTCATATAATTGATTTCAAACAACAACGACTCAATCTTCTAGATTGGTTAGAGTCTCCTCATGTTCTTGATGATCCCATATATGATTGGATGGATTCAATTTCGACAGGGGTCTCTAATATTGTAGTTGTTGTATGATGCACACAATGTCTTGTAGTAAGTATAAACTACCATTATAATTTTTTTGTGTATGTTGTTGTCTTTTCATGTTTTCAGTAGAGTACATGAAGACATGCAAGAAACTTGTTGCTTTATTGGTTATTTTGGAAATTTGTTTATACTTGAGTATTCAATTTCAATTGGTTATAGTAGGGGTGTGTTGAATAATTTCATCATTCGAGCATTTCTTTTTCAGTTTGTTTATACAGTAGATCAACAATAAGACTCCATAGCCGAACAACGACAATGGGGTGTAGCTGTAGATTAGTTAGTTTGTGTGTTAATAAATACTCCATAGCCCAACAAAGGCATTGGGGTGTGTTAGTGTTGTTGGTTTGATCTTCTTTTCAAAGACAAAAAAAATTGGCGCCATATCTAAATATGGTTAGAAGCAGATATACATGGCTGGCAGATATAAACAAAGGTAAGTTACAACAAGTGGGAGCATGATTTTGAGAGGTAAGGCACCTGATTTACTGTTATTAGCACCTCACAAGGAAGTGATATCCCTGGTTATAGAAAATGTTGTAACCTAGGTCTGCACCCCTACCCTTTCCCTCCTTTATCCTATACATCCATCAAGTCTTATTTTTGTTTTGTGTTTTCTAAGCTTATTCTCCATGATTTAATCACTCAACATCAATGGCCCTTACTTGTTTTTTTACTTATTTTGCACCACATTTTGCTTCCTTGAAAGGTGATTACATGCTATGGTTTGAGTTTGAAAATACTTGTCATCATGTTTACCACTAATTAAGAATGCAACAGGTTGACCAAGTCTTTTGTATGCACAAGGAACATCCGTGGACAAAACACAATAATTCAGAGCAATCAATTTCAGGCTCATATTGTGAGAATAGACGAGCTAAATTTGCAACAATGAAGATCCAACAAGCCACTCAGATCAATGGCTCTTGTACATTCAGAGCTCCAGAAAGGCACAAGCTTTAATTGTAGAGTTACACAAACTTCTCTCCGCGACTTTGACGTTCAGGCGCCCGAGCTCATCTTTGTTTAAAACTCCCGAATGCTGAAACACCAGAGCCACATAACATTCATCCATGGTGACAGATGGAATCCATCGATCACCGCCACGTAACATTCATCCATTGTGACATGTGGCATCCATCGGTCTCCAACACGTGGCACTCATTTTAGGCCATTTGGGTTACGTCATTCGCTCATTTTCGGGTGACACATGCCACTCTCTTCATGCGGACACGTCAACGATAGTGTCATCATGTGGAAATGTCAGATCCGAGAGATCATCCATCCAACAGGCCACTCAGATCAACAACTCTCGTACATTTGGAGTTGCATAAAGGGGCGAGGTTTAATCACAGAGTTACACAAAATTCACTCTGTGACTTTGACGTTCGTGCATCTGAGGTCATCTTTTTCCAAAAATCCCAAATGTCAAAATTTCGAAGCCCTAAACTACCACATCACTTCAAGAGATCATCCATCAGGGAGGTATCCACACTTTGCATTCAGAAATTCCCGAACCTTTAAGAGTTGTAGTCCAGAACTCCTAAAACACCAAATATCAAAGTATTAATCTAAGGTTAATTAATATAAACATGGTTAATGACTCCGAGAGTTTAGCACTTCAGGGAATTTAAACTCAAAGCAAGCACAATTCTCCAAACCTTCGAAGTGTTGGAGCTTGGAACAGTCGAAGTGGGTCCTCACTACCACGTCACTCCACAACATTGTCACTTTGAGAGATTCTCAAACTCAACATTCAAAAGTTCCCGAACACCCGAATTTCCAAAGTACCTAAACATAAAATGTTTAAGGATAAATGTCGGGTTAATTAGAGAAAGTGTTGATAATAACCACTATTTTTTGATTAAGTCAAGTTCAGAGTATTCCTTAATATACTCTAGCAGTGTGTTTCATTAAGTTAATTAGTTGTTTTACAATTGGTAGTATAGAGTTAAGCCTCAGTCCCAAATGGATGAGAGCCTCTGCAACTCTGATAAATATGCAGTTTTTGTATGTGAGAGAGGTTCAATTTTTGGTGCGAATATTCAAGCATTAAAATTGATTGGACATGCTCATATTATTGTAAAGCTCTCTACTTAGTGAATATCTATTGATGACAATTGTGTTTTCTTACTCAAGTCTACATGTGTTTTAATTTAATATTGGATGCAAATTGTGAGGTGTGCAATGTACATTTCCTTCTTCTTTCAACTATTGTTCTAATCCATCTTTTTATTATTATACAACCTATTAAACATCTATTGTCTTAGTAAAAAGATCATTTATTTGAAAACATGTTGGATGATTTGTATCCAGATATTTTTCCAGGCCTTAAAATATAATTTTAAGTCTTAATTCTCACACAATAGGTAATTCATTGCATTGCTTGTTGTTGTTTCCTATGTTTATCTTTCCATATCCCCAACTATTCATCAAAGTTCATACCATCAGTTAAGGAGAACCTACATTCATATTGTTTGTCCAGTCCAATCAGATTTTCATCTTTGAAAAACCTATCATTTAGCTGACCCACCAACTTAATTAATCAAAAAACAAACCATTCATAGCTTGAGATGGCCTAGCTCTACCCTTTATCACTCAGGTGCAACCTTTAGGACCAATAGTACCAATCACAGAATCTATACTCGTTTCACAAATTATCATCTTGCAATGGCGATCCAGAAATACATTAACATTTAAGATTAAATCCTTGCTCATGCATCAGAGCTTAGTGCGACGTGGCCCTATGGTAAATACTCGCGTCGATATCTCAATCCTCTAATCAGATAAATAAGAATAATTGACCGGAATTTTGTTAGGGCGACGAAAAACAAGATCAACCCAAATTCCAGACCAAGAAGTATCCCCCTCTCAGATGGAAATCATGGAGCGAGCATAATAACGATGAGATCAAAAATTTTCTGAATTGATCCCTGTATTTCCACAAGGATAAACAAAAAGGAAAAATACAGTGGGTTAAGGAGACACATGGTGCCTAAACGACTATAATTACGTAATTGTGTAGCTACAAAATCTTTACTTATGCATAAGCACAATCCTCTATTAGCTTTTCAACAAGATCATTTATCTTGAGTTTGAATTTAATCTTCACTATTTCAATGACTTTGTACAAATGACAAAAATCTGGAAATAGGTTTAAGGGAAACCATAACTAAATTTTCATGGTTTCATTATTACTAAGGAAACAAAATTCAAGGGTACTGTATTTTCCTTTCCTAAACATTTCCTATGCAATCCTTAACTTATTCTACTCTTATTCACAAGGAAATCTATCGTGACTGAATCTATATCGAGTAAGGAAATCCTTTTCACGAATCAACAGTCTGGAGCTCTCTTTCTGAACAACAATCGACATCAATTCCATTAATAATTAATTGGGTTAATATGAGTCACAACTCCTACTCTCCAGATGAGGCTTTTAAGGTTTGTAAAAGAGAAACCAGAATTAGATGTTGCACTTATTACGATACTAAGAATACAAATTTGCAGGTTGAAAAGTTAAATTTCACGGGGAAGATCGATTACAGAACATCCAACTTAAATAGAAAATTTGAATTCAATTGGAATATAACTTGGAAATAAGTGAGGAGGTGTAGGAAAAACAAATGTGAATTTTATTGCTCAAGAAATTAGAAACAATATCATTAATACAAAAAATTGTAAGTATTTACATTGGTTCCAGGAATAACCATCTCGAATTAGAATATATCCATCGTATATAAAAACCAATACTCATATTTGAACACAATAATATATTGCAACAATAATCTAAATGAAGACACAAATATATCAGTAGAATAAATTTTTGTCATTTCCTTATAATAGTTACAACGAAACATAAGAGCATTCTATTTATAACAAGAATTAGAGTGTAATGTAAATTATAAGTATTAAGAAATTATTGCTCACCAATTGTAGATATTCGATCTCTACAATTACTGTTACAATACAATATTTACAATTTCAGAATCATTGATAGTACTTAATGATTCTAATCAACACCAGAATAACTAAGTTTTTCATGTACCGTAATCAATGAAGATGGAATTTGAGGAATTTGAGGATGGAATTTACAACTGGCACTCCTCCTTTACTCCCGCTTTCTAAACACAAAGACTTCATTGATACCTCCCAACCATTTCTAGGGGTACTCTTCTTTCCCCTTATCCCCCCGAGCTGCAAAGGGGCCAAGCACAAACCATAACACAATAGCTCTCAAGATTGCCTCACAAGGAATATCTTCCACTCTTTCTCAAGCTTGAATTCCCAACTCTCACAAGTAAAACACAGTCCACAAAATTTTGGCAGCATAACGTTACCATGAAAGGTGAGATCCTTTTCCCTTCTACCACATTTTTTTTATATAAAAATCCTCAATGACACATGTCCTCATGCACAATTAATTATCTTTTTAATTAATTTAATTAGTATTATTCACCCACACACTTGTCACCCTCTCCCCAAGTTGCACAAGTAATTACCATTTTTAATTTATTTAAAAAGCCAATTTCCCTCACATTCCCCAATGTGTTCCTATTTTCGCTCTTATTTATCCCTTTGTTCCCCAAATTCTCATTTAGTGAGTGTCCCCTAACTAGATATTTGTTAGAGTTGGATTAGAAGTTTTATTCTAGTTAGACCTAGTGGTAGCTTGAATCTAGATACTATTCTATGTGTACACCTATTCTCTCATATTATTATTTCTTCTATTTTTAAAAATCCATTTTATTAATTTCATGCACACATGTGCATTTTATCTGACCGTTAAATTTTATTCCCCTTTCTCCTAGAGTTTGATTGTATTCTCAAATCTTTTAACTTATGTCATAATTCATTTAGTCCTTTATTTAAACTCAGACTTAGACTTAGTCTTAGACTTAGGCTTAGACTTTTGTTAGGTTTTATAATTCAATTTTTTTGTTTAATTAATTATTTTATTCTAACAAGGTCTAATCATTTCAATGTTTTCTAGGCCACCTATATTTATTGACACAATTTTTTAATTACGCAACGTGCCCTTCAAGACACACCTCCATGCTCCAAGGGTGCCACTCACCTTTGACTGGTTTTGGAAGTTTGTCTGACCCTTGGAGTGAACACTCCACTTGGTTGACCTTGTGAGAGACTAAAGGCTTACAAGGAATAAGGACTCTACCTTATTGTGCGCCCCTTAGAAATATTTGTTAGCGACTGTCTTAGTAGGCCCTCACAACATCGTGAGCCTCTCAAACTAGTTAATCCTTAACCTATAGTTCAAGCCACAGTGAGAGTGCTAGTAGGCTGCGACATGCACACTTCCACACCTCTCCCTCAAATGCCTGGTTTCTATGAATTACCCCTTTAATCCTTACGTGAGTCGGATTAGCAAGCATTGTCAAGACTGCATCCACTAACAAAAATAGTTTCAATAATCTATATACATTAATCATACTGTTATCAATCATATGTCACATGTGCGTAAAAAGAAATACTCAAACAATGTAATCCACTCCATGACTCAATTCGGAGTCCAAGGAAGTTCATTGATTCCATAAGCATCCATAACCTGTCATGTGTCCTGCACACTCAGAAAAACTCGTCAATAGCATCTGCCAATACATATACATCAAATAACAATAAGTCAAAGAACATCATCATCAACATATATAACCCATAATTGAAACGAAATCATAACATACCATAACCAGATCACTTGCATGCAATTGCCCTCAAAGAATATGTCAAAAAAAGTGTGCTCAATAGAACGAGATGTTACACACACCCCCTCTTATTTTAAACATCGTCCCAAAGTTGTACAGATATAAATGCAAGTAAATCAATGTATTTGACATAGATCTATATATCTAATCTATGAAACAAGTAAGGAAATTGCTGACACATCTCATATGCAACCTCCTAGGTAGTCGAGTGTGGACTATAGTTGTCCCAATAGACCTTGACCTGATCGACTATTCGACGTTGTAGATGTCGAATGCGATGGTACAAAATGAGGATTGGCTCCGCCATGAGAGCACCCTTGTCCAACACCTGCAAAGAACTCATGTCAATAACATGTGATGTATCACTAACATAATGTTGTAAAACAGATACATGAAATACATTGTGCATACACCTCAAAGAATAAGGAAAGGTTAGTCGATAATCCATGAGTCCTTTTCTTTCCACAACCTCGAAAGGTCCCACAAATCTAGGAGAGAGTTTGGCATCCTTTCTAAACTTGATAGAACTCTTGTGTGGTTTTACCTGTAAGAAAACTCTATCACCAACTTCATAACTACGGTCAACACGATGCACATCAACATAGCTCTTTTGTCATTCATGCACTTCTTTAATCCTCTGTCTTATCGATTGCATCTATTCTTCCATTTCTTGGATCACTTCTGGTCCCACCAGGGCCCTATCTTCAAGTCGATCCCAACTCAATGAAATCCAACATGGTTGCTCGTAAAGAAACTCAAACGATGCAATATTAATCGTACTCTGGTAACTGTTGTTGTAAGAAACTCTACCAATGGAAATAAGTCTTCCCAACATTTATGCTGATCCATAATATACATACACAACATATCCTCCAAAATCTGGTTCATTCTTTCTGTTTGTCCATCTGTCTCTGGGTGATATGTTGTACTAAAGTTCAGTTTCTCTGGGTGACATGTTGTACTAAATTTCAGTTACATTCCCAAAGCCTCTTGAAAATTGGTCCAAAACCATCCTGTAAACACCGATCCTCGATCAAATATGATCCGTCTTGGTACACCATGTAATATCATAATCTCACTGACAAATACTCTAGCTATGTCTGCTGCCTGATACGTCGTATGCACTAGAATAAAGTGTGCACTCTTCATCAGAGTGTCAACTACCACAAAAATCAAATCGTGTCTCTTTTCCGTCAATGGAAATCCAACAATAAAATCCATCAAATTGACCTCCCATTTCGATTCGAGAATAACGTGTGGTTGTAACAGTACTATTGGATGTCTGTGTTCAGCCTTCACCTGCTGACATTCTAAAAATATTGCCACGTAACTAAATATTTTCTCCTTCATTCCTTTCTAGAAGAATACATACTTAAGGTCTTCCTTCATCTTCGTGACTCTTGGATGATCCATGTAAACTACTCGATGAGCTTCGTTTAAGATCAAACTTCTTAATTCAATGTTAGGTGGTACGTATATTCTGCCGTTATATCTCATCAATTCATCATTTTCCAATGAATAACCTTCATACTTCAGTACCATCATGGTATTTTGTCCAATATTATCCTTAACTTCCTTGTACCAGTCATCGTCTATCTATAAAGTTATAATCTTTTCTTGAAGATTCATCTTTAGAGATATTACCGAGAATATGCATCGCACATTCAAGTCACTCTGCGTAAATATATGCTGCAATCCACAATGATCTATCTTTAATTCAAATTTTTGTCCAATTAGTTAATGTCTCCAAACTCTCAAGGCATATACAATTGATAATAACTCCAAGTCGTGCGTTGTGTAGTTTTCCTCACTCTTTCTCAATTTCCTTGAAATGTAAGCAATTAGTCAACCATATTACATCAAAACTCTACCTACACCTTCCTTGGATGTGTCAGTGCATACTAAGAATTCTTTGTCCATGTTAGGGACCTTTAGTATCAGCGTTGTTGTTAACAACTGCTTGATCCTTTGAAATGCTTCTGTGCATTTCTTAGTCCATACAAACTTCTTGTTCTTTTTCTGCAATTCCATGATCGGATTTTCTATCTTCGAAAAACCTTCAATGAACCATCGGTAGTATCCCGCTAAAACCATAAAGATACATATTTATTATACATTTGTTAGTGTTGGACATTCCATAATGGACTCTACTTTTACTGGATCCACAACGATACCTTATTTAGATATGATATGTCCCAAGTAATGAATCTCCTTTTGGTAAAAATAACACTTTGACAATTTTCCATATAACTTGTTTTCTCTCAAACATTGTGAGACCAATATCAAGTGTCATTGGTTTTTTATTCTACTTTATCAGTTAGCTACTATGATCCTACCTTACTATCATGGGTTGACCTAGGTTCAAATTTAAAAAGCTTCCAACAAAATCCCTCTAAAACTATCGCCCCCTTGGTAAACAAGAAGACAACGCAACACACAAGGTGTATTGCTCAACCTCACCTGAGATAACTCTATGGGTGGCTGCAATACTCAAGTGTTTGCAGCCTGGGAATGAGTGGAGATATGTGGTTGTACCTTGTGATATTTATTTATTTAGTCTAACCTCTTGATTAAAACAATCATTCTTATTCATGCACGTGGAGCATCGGATCTAACTAGTTCCTTCATTCATTCATCTAGCATTTAATTCTTAACAACAATACAATTGCACACATTCAATCACATAACACAAGTTTTACCGTGGTTCACCCCCTCCTGGGCTACGTCCACAAAGATCTGCTCTCAAACTATTTAGTATGTCTCAACAATATATCACGCCGCGTGCGTTTACAGTCTTGGATATTTCAATCTCAACAGGATTCCCGATACCTATGAGGCTGACTAGATCGCACCAGGCTCCTCAGCCTGCGATCTAACCCTCGGGATCAAGTTGCTCACTTCTTCTCTAGCTCACCAACTTACAAAAGGTTGCAGTTCTTACAATCCTTACAAATTTCAGACTCTCTCTACCTCCTTGGTACTATTGATCTCTTTCTGTATCTATCTAACTCAGGTACCCCCTTAGGTCCTCTTCTCCCCTTAGCCTCCCCCTTAGACATCCTAAGTACTACTTATATATATTCTTGGCTCATCAACCATTACATTAAATTGGAAAAACCCTAACCCTAACGTAATTAGGTCTCCCTTGCATGCTTCCCTCACACGTGATACTTTTCCTTCCAGCTGTCCTTTCTTCCCTTCATGCTTCTCTCCCCAAAAATAGCCTTTTCCCCAGAATGGGTCTGCATATAACAAGTGTTCATCATGCTCCTCTCTCATCCAAGAATAAATCAATATATTGAACAAAATTGTCCAAGTATTTGTGGAACACCCCATTCATCAAACTCATGAATACCCTCGGGGTGTTCGTCAATCCAAAAGGTAAAACTGTAAAATCATAGTGTCTGAATCTTGTCTTGAATTTTGTCTTAGGTATATCTTCCTCCTTAATCCGTAATTGATGATATCTAGATCTCAAGCCAATCTTCAAAAACACCGTTGCTCCCTTCATCTTATCAAACCAATCGTGAATCCTTTGTAAGGGATACTGGTTCTTGATCGTAGCTTTGTTCAATTGACGGTAGTCGATACAAAGCCTCCACGGCCCATCCTTCTTTCTAACAAAAATATTGGCGCACCCCATGAAAATACGCTTGGACGTATAAGTCCTAAATCCAACAACTCCTTCAATTGCATTTTCAATTCCTGCAATTCCGGTGTTGACATTCGATAAGGCATTCTCACTATTAGTTCAATTCCAAGTTTCAAGTCTATTGTAAACTCCAACTCTCTCTCGGGCGGTAAACCGGCAACTCTTCTGGAAATATGCCCACAAACTCTTGTACTACAAGAAGGTTTTCTAATCCTTCAGCCTCACCCTTTTCATTTAGCGCTAATATTTCATATAGCTTGCATCCTTTGCACATAATCTTCTGCAAATATAGGGAATAAATAAACCTCACAGACACCCCTTGGTTTCTTCCTACAATCACTCTACTCTACCCCAAATCATCCATCAAACTTAACCGTTTTGTCTTACAGTTAAGTATCGCATCATGCGATTCCAACCAGTCCATGCCTATCACTATGTCATAACATCCTAAGATTATGACATATATGTCGACGTTCATTTCAAAATCTCCCAAGTTAATGCTACAGTCCGTAACCTTTCCTCCAACTTTTTGTTTGACACCATATTCCATTTCTACGTATCTAAACTCTCCTTGCTCGACTTCTTTTACCTTAATTTTCTTTTGCACTGCACTAGAAATAAAGCTCTATGTAGCATCTGGATCTATCAAAATACTAAATGTTTGACCGACGATCATAATTGACATCTTGAGCACAGTGGACTGGTGTTGGACCTGGCAATTATTCACTGTTGCATGTATCCTGTGGGCCTTGCCCAAATCTCCAACTATAGTGGGTCCTGATGATTCGACCTCTCTGGCCTTCTCAATTGGACAATCTCGCCAGTAATGTGGCTCTCCACATGTCCAACATCCAACCTTCGGTCTATTTCTCCTGGTCCCCGAAGTAGAAGATGTTGGCCTAACATTATGAGATCCTGGTCTGTTCTATTGAACATGCCTAAAATGATGTTGCTACTACTGACAACACTGCTGAAGCTGTTGTGGTCCTCTATAAGGAGTCCTCCGCTGAGGAGTTTGTCATCGTGGTGTCGAGAACATAGGTCCTCTAGGAGTTTCTCGATGGCCAAAATTTTGTCTAGCTAGTGTCTAATGCTGCTGCTGTGCTTCTGATGTCGTTTGTCCAGTCTGTCTAGAAGGATTTTTTATGAACATAAATATACATAAATAGATATTCATAACATAATAATTAATTAATAAATATTAATTATTAATAATGAAAGGACATGTCTCAAAGGACATGAATATTGATTAAGGGCACCCCTGCATGGGTATATAAACAAGCCCTCATTCTCAATTGTAAATATCTTATCTTATCTTATCTATTCATATTTTATACATTATTCCTACATGGATTACTTTGTTATATTCCAAGTAGTTTGGATAATTCTTGTGTGAGCGAACTTTGTTCGTCTCATTTGGTATCAGAGATATATTAAAGGTGTACTTATTAAAGAGAAAGCACATTTTATACAAATATTAAAAGGAAAAGTACTTTTATACTTTATTATTAAGGAGTAATAATAAAGAAAGTTCATTTGTGAAAAGATATTAAAAGAGATATATTAAAGGTGTACTTATTAAAGAGAAAGCACCTTTTATACAAATATTAAAAGGAAAAGTACTTTTATACTTTATTATTAAGGAGTAATAATAAAGAGAAAATGATATTTTATATAAGATATTTATTTATAAAGTTAAGAGGAGAAAGGAAAAGTATACAAAAGTATAAGTGAAAAGACATTACTACTATTAAAAGTTACTAAAGAGGTGATTAAAAAAAAATTCATAAAGTTAAAAAAAAGAGATTATTACTTGGTAAAGTTAAAAAGTATTAATAAATTAAAAAAGAAAATACATTATATTTTTAAGGCTCATATAAAATGATATTTAAAAGAGAAAAAAAAAAACCAAAGTCCAATTCAAGTTAAAAAAAAATAGTACAATTTAAAATGGGAGGAGGAAGATTCCCTCATACTTATAAAAAATATGTGGATCCTTTACTAAACATTAATGAGATTATTCAAGGAAAGAATATCAACATCGTTATTTGCCCGATCGCTAAGAAAAATCACATTAACATTGACCTGACAAACCAATTAATGGTTTTAGAACCAGATATAATTGAAAATGACACGTGTCTTTCCGATGAGAAATATGAAATTAAGAACCTACAACTATCTATTGGTGATTACAAATTCATAGGTCAGTTCAATGTGGTATCAATGTATCAAGACAATGTTGATATAATTTTAGGGTCAACTTGGGTAGATATATTGGGTAATTTTGTTCTCAACACAAGGAAAAAGTTTTTGACATTTTTTTATAAAAAGAAGAAAATCACGTTATAGGATGTTACAATGAAGTCGATTTCAGAAGCTCCATCATCAGAAGACCTGAAGGAAATCATTAGAGATGATCCTTCAAGATAACCAGAAGTCAATACAAAATTTGCAAGATTGACAGAAAGAATGTGACAAGATCATCATTGAAAAAGACGAAGAGATTTCCCGCCTAAGAAATCATAATCATAAACTACTTGCAAAAATCATGAAGTCTAAGGAGAAGAAGCAGTGTTTTCAAAAGTTGGAACAAGAAAATCAAGGTCTTAAAGAGAAATTAACCGAAGAAAAGGAAGAAAGCTCCTGCCTAAGGAACCTTAATCAGAATTTACTAGAACAAATTAAAATCTTAAAGAATGAAAGAAAAAATAATCTAGAATCGAAAAATAAAGTCGTCAAATCAGAAGATGAAGAAGAAAATTCACGCCTAAGGGTTCATAATCAAGATTTATTAACTTAGATTAAAAAGTTGAAGCATGATAAGAAGACTTTACAAGAAAATCTAGATCACAAACATCATTTGTCGATAAGGAAATGATGACAGACGCAATCAACCTTAGAACTCAAAAGGAGGCAAATCCAGCTGATGTAAAGAAGTTTTCAGATGTCGAGGTACAAACAAGCCAGAGATATCAAGAAGACTAAATTCTAAAATTTAATCAACAAAAAGCTACAAGTATACAAAGTAAGGATCGAGTTTCAAGGATGCCTTATCGACATCCTAATCACAAAAATCGATACTTTAGCCAATCCTTGTATCAATAGAAACAAATGACCAGTATGTTGAAGAATATTACTTCCACTACAAATGATTCTCAAAGTAGAAGCTATCATGGGAGTCGAAATACATCAAGTTCTTTCCAAGAACCCTATAAACTCCCCATGCAGAAGATCAAATTAGGATGGGCAGAGTCCTTTACAATGCGACAGTTCTGCTCAGCGCTTGGAAGATCCTATCATCTCAGGTCCTCAATGATTACTAACTCAATAATGAATAAGCATGAGACAATAATTACAAGCTAGAGAAAGACATAAGTCTTCCATAAAGTATGCTTCGAGGACAAAACATTTTTAAGGGGAAGGAAATGTTATGAACATAAATATACATAAATAGATATTCATAACATAATAATTAATTAATAAATAATAAGTATTAATAATGAAAGGACATGTCTTAAAGGACATGACTATTGATTAAGGGAACCCTTGCGTGGGTATATAAATGAGCCCTCATTCTTAATTGTAAATATCTTATCTTATCTGATCTATTCATATTTTATACATTATTCCTACATGGAATGCTTTGTTATATTCCAATTATTTTGGATAATTCTTGTGCGAACGAACTTTGTTCGTCTCAGGAGTCCTACCCTAACCCCCATTGTTCACTCTTCCTCAGCTATGAGGGCCTTCTAAACTGCATCGTGCAGTGTCTGAGGCATCAAGATTCTCACCTTTGCACAAATGTTGAAACTAAGATCAAACACAAACTTGTTGACCTTTAACTTCTTCATGTTCAGATGTGGAGCATACCTAAGTAGCTCCATGAACATGGCCTCATACTCTGGCACCACATGACTACTCTGTCATCATACATTGAACTCATTAAGCTGGTGCTCAATGAATTCCCTTGACAAGTACCTCTCTTGGAATTGTTCCTTGAACAACTTCCATGACATGTCTTCGACAACCATGTTTAGTTGAGGTAAGAGCATCTTCCACCATATACGAGCACTTTCCTTTAGCTAAAATACCTCCATGCATACTTTCATGTTAGAGGTGTAATCGCAAAGTGTGAAGCACATCGCCATGTTCTCCAGCCATGCCTCAAAGACTAAGCCATCCGTGGCAACCCAGAACTCGGGAAACATAACCTTCTCGAGTTCTTTGTGTATACTACTACTGCCAGCTGGTGTGCTCTATGAACCTTCATTGGGCACATACGCTCTACCCTCATCTCGATCTAGGCAGTTGATCAACGCCTTTGAAATCCTTTGGAAGGATCTCATCATACCTACCACATTAAGTAATGTTTCCACTTTTTAACACTTTGTACTAAAGCATACAATTGTTTATCATACATTGGATAGTTAATTACTGTCGTAGTGAAGGTCTCATAATGATAACATATGGGCTTTCTGTGCTGTATCAACACTGCCCCCATGGCATAGTCACTTGCATCGGTTTCAATTTCAAAAGATTGTTGGAGACCTGGCAATGCCAGAACATGAGCTGTACTAATCTTCACTTTCAAAGTATCAAAGGCCTTTTGTTGGCTTCCTCCCCACTGGAATCCCCTTTTCACACTTGTCAAATCATGCAAAGGTGCTGCAATTAGAGAGAAGTTTGCAATAAACTTCCTCCAATACTGTGTTGCTCCCATGAAGCTTCTTACTTCAGTTACATTTGTAGGCTTTGACCAATTTACAATGACCTCAACTTTAGAGGGATCAATCTTGAGTTCTCCACCCCCTACAATGTAACCCAAATACATAAGAGATGCTTTTCCAAATTCACATTTTGACAACTTTACAAAAAGTTTCTCTCTTTGCAGCACTGAAAGTATCTGCCTAACATGCTAGGCATGCTCTTCCCTGGTCCTACTGAAAATACAAATATCGTCTAAGTAGACTATTACAAACTCATCAATGAATGGTCTGAATACATCGTTCATAACCCACATAAAAGTAGCAGGTGCATTAGTAAGCCCAAATGGCATCACTAACCCTTCAAATAATCCTTGTTTTGTTTTAAAAGAAGTTTTCCATATATCATGTTCATAAACTCTGATTTGATGGTAACCACTTCTTATGTCTAAATTAGTAAGATAAACCGCATGTTTCAATTGATATAATAAATCATCAATGAGAGGCAAAGGGTAACGATTTTTTATCGTGATCTTGTTTAAGGCTCAGAAGTCCACGCACATGCACCATGTGCCATATTTCTTTGGCACCAGGATGATAGGTATCCCACATGGAGAAGCACTTGGTTTGATGACCCCTTGTTCAATCAACTCTTGTACCTATTTCTTTATCTCTACATTTTCCAAAAATGATAACATGTTAGGAAGAGGAACATCCTGTTGCAACTGTATCTCATGTTCAAATTGTCGTTTTGGAGGTAATCCTTTCGGGACTTGAAATATCATCATAGTCAGAAAAAATTCTAACTAAGTCATCTTTCAACTTTGTATCACAATCTTTGAAAGTATCAATTCCGACAGTGTCTTTAGCTTTTACAACCATTAGTAAATATATTTTACTGACATTTACAATTATTTTCATTTGCCCCGAGTTGATTAGTGATAGATTCAATTTCTTTTGATGAGCCCTTACAACATATTCTTTTCCATATTTAGTTAGTTGATACTTATTGTCTTGAGGATAGAATATTTCCTTTCTATCATATAGCTATGGACTCCCAAGTACAATACCACATATATCTAGTGGAACCACATCCAACTCAACCTCATCTATAAATTGTGAATTGATAGCAAACTTTAGGACACATTGTCTATTCACTTGCAACTGATTATCATTATGAATCCATCCTAAATGATATGGTTTCTTATGAGGTTTAGTGATTAATCCCAAATTTTTAACAATTGTCTCTGATGTCAAATTTACTTGTGAGCCACTATCAAACAGAGTATCAATTTTTGTATGTTTGGAAATTACTCTTAGGTGAAAAAGTTATGTTCGTTTGATCTCATCAACTTCATTATCAACTTTTAAAGAATGAACTGAAGAACTTGTACTAGCTTCATAATTTTTACCTTTGATTCCCGTGACTGTGACCTTGGTCTCATCTCTAGAATCAGACCCCAAATCTATTTGAATTGTTGCAGTAGTCTTTGGCTTCCCGTTATTTCCGAACTTTGCTAGTTTCAATTTTGGGTGAAGGATCCAACAACGATCCTCACTATGGCCTTCTTTCTTACAATGAGTGCATGTAGGTTTTTCCTTCTTTAGTGTATTGGTTTTCTTCCCTTTGAACTTCTCTTTACCCTTGCCTTTGAATTTTCCTTCAGTAGGTTTAAATGGTTTTACAAAATCAACATTTACATTCTTGCCTCTATATTCAAGATGAGTCACTTGCACACATACCTCATCTAAAATAGTTGGATTAAACATAAGAATGGTATGTCGTAAATAGCTATGCAAACCACCTATATACTTAAGCAATGTCTCTTGAGTATCCAATGGTATTCCCAACAACAAAGCTCGTTTTCGAAACTCCTGTGTATAACTTTGAACAATTTTTCCTTTTAATTGTCTAAAGTTTTTCCATGACATAATAACTTGTTGCATATAAGCTAGAGGATAAAAATTTCTTTCGTAAAGCCGATGTAAAATCAAGCCATGAAGAGAGAGTCTTATCAAATTTTTTAAGAGCCTGTTTTTTCTTGCTTTCCCACCACACAAGGGAGGTTCCTCCCATCTTGAGACTAACAAGATGGATTATAGTCTCCTCATCTAAGATTTTCTGTATCCCACAATACACTTCAATTTGTATTATCCAATTATCTAACTTTTATGCATTTAGTTCCCCATCATACAAAGAAAAATCAAACTTAACATCAAGCTTTAACAAAGGCATGTCAGATTTATGCTTATGTGTTTTCTTTTGTATAGTATCTGTAGTAGAGTGAGAACTAACATTTGAAGTAGAACTTGAAGAAGAAGGAGAAGAAGAAGGAAAAGAAGGTGGTGAAGGCTTTGAAGATTCTCCTTTCCCTTCACTTTTACCCTTCATAAAAGGTTCTCCTAGAATTGGTTTCTTTCTCTCCAAGAAATTGTCATATAACACTTTGACCATTTTTGACATGGAGAAAAATGCTTCTTCGAACTTTCTAGTTTGTGGAGAAGTTTCTCCTTGTGAAGCCATTCTTTTCTTCCTCAAAAATCATTCTATCTCAGAAATGAATTTAGCCAATGATCCTTCTCCTCTCCGAGATTTGGATCTTGTGAGCATTCAATCCTGCACTTGTTAAACCTTCCAATACAACCAAAAGCTCTAATACCAAAATACTTGATAAAAAAATGAAAGGAATTAATAACAAATTGACATTAAATTGATGCTCATGAATGATTAAAGAGTTCATCCATTATAAACCATGCTACAAATAATAGAATATAACAACAAGAAGAAAGAGAAATAGACACAAATAACTTGTTAACGGAGTTCACCAATATGTGTCTACGTCTCCGGGCCCGCTTCCAAGTGGAGGACCTCTTTATTGATCTTTAAATGCTCAAGTTCTCTTTACAATGGATCTTTGTTGTTACAAATAGGCTTCTAATCTACTGTACACGACCTCCTTGTGTAGATGTACACATGCGTCAACAATCTCCTCTCAAAACATGACTCAATGCCCCTCAAAACATGAGAAATGGGCCATTAACTCAAACTCCTCTTTACATTCTATGCATACAAAGTACCCTCTCAAGCTCAAAAATCCTGGTTTATATAGTTTTTAGGATCAATTAGAGAATCCCAAATTCCCACAAAGATCTGACCTCTTTTTGGGGTCAAATCCCCCTCCAAATGGCCAATAAATCTCCAAAAAAGGCCCAATCTGGGCCCAAACTACAACAAATTAGGCACTTTGTTACAAAAATTAAAATAATCCCCTCTGGCCTGGGTGCATGCCCCTTTTATACAGTCACATGGGATCATGTGGCCAAGCTCCAGCCCCCAAGTGCTGCGCGCTGGCCCCTCCTCCTCTAACACCTGGTCCTTTCGTGAAAATCCATGTAACTAGAGCCCGAACGGTGCACCTGGAAGCTGGTCACCGCCCCCGAGTCCCATGGTGGTAGGTTGTGTGTTTTTCTGTGGCCCCCGCACCCGACTCTTATCGATGGGTGTATGCCGATGGTTGTATGGTTGCAATATGTTCATGGGCTGGGGCTAGGCCCCAACCCTTTTCGCCTTCGCCCAAACATTACAACCACCCTAACTATTTAATTCAACCTTTACATAACAAGTTATACCATAGGGGGGTTGGTACCTGACTTGCCCAAAGTGCTTCCCCCATGCTAGAGGTCACATAGTCGATTTTGGGGAAGGCCAAATAACGTTTACCATAGCCAACAATTGATGGGGTGCCAAGTGGCAGCCCATGTCTGGGCCATGTGGCACCATTTAAGTTGCCCATGATGGTGACACTTGTCACATGATGAATGGTCCACGTTTGCCACACCTGCCCAGTCAACATACCCATCCTCTGCCACATCACTTTATAGTAAGCTTCCATGTGTCACGATGCCACGCCAACATGACGTCATGCTGACATCAGCGTTGAATTTTTGCCTATTTAGGAAATCGATTAGAGTTTGATAACTTTTGCATACAGTGTCCATTTGAGGAAGTAAATATATGGCCAGAATCAACATGTCGATCCATGTGTAATGGAATTGGTTTCATCTGATTCCAAGAACTTTAAGTTCTGAGCATTTTATGGACCTAAGGATCCTCCTGGATCACAAGTCTAGGATTCATCCGATTGATTTTGACCATTTAAAGTCTCAGGACTCGTGACTGTTCTGAGGAACATGGAGGTATTTACTCCCATAACAAAACTAGTAAAAAATGTAAAACTAAATCGTTAACAAGACTCAACCTCTTTTACATCCATGAGAGGTCAAACTCAATAAAAATATAGTTTACACAAACCTTAAGAGCTTGAACAATTATGTTATCGACTCAAGGATTCCTCAACTAACACAAATGCCTTTCCACTTATATGAACATGATCTTTCATAATAAAATGAAAATGAACCATATATATACATCAAACTAGAACTTCTTGTAACATCCCTCACAAAACACACAACAACATTAGTAAGCGGATACAACTAAGGTAGTAAAAATTTAAGCATGAGATTGACCAAATTACAATATCTAGAATTTCCATTCGGCGCATATTTCTAGTAACGATTCTCCTCTAATGTGATAACTTAGTAAGCATTACAATGAATTTATATTCAATTAGGACAAGGTTTAGTAAGCATTTTTAATCAAGGTGTCACCAATAATGCTTCACTTACGCAACTACAAGTTCGATTCACCCAAGACTACCTAGAATCGAACGCAACACCAACAAGACAATCAACCGTTCTATCTCACATATCCTTCTTAAGTTACACCACTTGCTCCTTAATATAATTAGTTTTAGGCATAAGTTTTACCTTGTGTTTTAAAATTCATATTATACATGCTAACTCTATTCCACCATCATTTCTAATTAAGAATCATCATTTAAGAATTTTAATTATAATTTACCCTTATCAAGGGCATCAATTTATCAATAAAAATCAATAATAAGTGTAATAAAATCATCCAGTAGTATATGAATCAATAATAGAATTAATCAATAAAAGTCATAATCCATTATTATTATAATTATCGAATATATCTTAACAATTTATGTGTGTAAGTAAATTTAAAAATATTAAAAAGATATGATCAATAATTATCCTATCACAACTAAGGAAACCAATTAGTATTAATGATTACCATACTGTTTTAAGGTTCCCGTGGTGTGAGTTTTCAGAATTGTTATCCGGATTTTCCATAGTGAAATTCATTTTTATTGACGTTTCGAATCCTGTACTTGGATTCGAAACGTCGATAAAAATGAATTTCACTCTGGAAAATCCGGATAACAATTCTGATTACCATACTATTGAAAGTAAGAAAAGGAATCAAAGATAAATTCTATTAGACAATCAATATTTCACAAGAATCATCAACCATTCCTTGTAATATGCGATTGTAATGTGGAATAATGAAATCCTCATAGGGAATCCTTCTCCTTATATACAAAATCGACCAATACAAAATTTTAATAAAAATTGATCAACTTTCGATGAGACTATTATTATTCAAAGGAATTCTTCACTTTTATACGTAAATTGACCAATATGAATATAATTTAATTGGATAAATTTTGAAGAGACTATTATTATTCATTTTCTTGTTGGATCCTCCATGTAAAAAGGAACGATTAGTTTGGATCCTACTCATAACTCGTTGAATCTAACCTTGAGGTGCCAAACCAACTATAATTGAAATATTCAAAACCACATGTGTTAGTTTAATTTATTTTTGACTAATTAACTAATGGCTAGCATTAGTCACCCAACTTAGAGTGGTAACTAGACGGATCTGAGCTTGATTTCAATGTGAATAATTCGACGGTGGACTTCAAACTCCTCTTAACAACAGTCTCTAATGGTTGGGTGAGCCCGCCTTCCATGGTATCACGTTGTAATCTCAGAGACTATAAATATGGAAACTCAATAGGTGGACTGTGAAGTGACCCTTGACGATGACAAGGTATAGTACCAATCACGTAATCTATACTTGTCTCACAAATTATCATCATGCAATGGCGATTCGCAAATACATCAACATTCATGATTAAATCCTTTCTCATGCATCAGAGCTTAGTGTGACATGGACATGTGATAAATAATCACATTGATATCTCAATCCTCTAATTGGATAAAGAAAAATAATTGACCAGAATTTTGTTAGGGCGATGGAAGCAAGATCAACCCAAATTCCAGATCGAGAAATATTTCCCTCTTGGGTAGACATCATGGAGCGAGCATACTAACGCAAAGATCACAGATTTGCTTAATTGATTCATGTATTTCCACAGGGATAAACTGTTACGAGGAAAATCTCTCTATGGCTAGGGGTAAACCACAACAGACGAAAATGACTGCATAAATCAACTCTAACCTTAGGTATGCTATATAAACAAATATGCTAGCAAGACAAGATAAAAGGCCTACCTCATCTAGATGTTCGATGAAGTCCACCATTGAGCACTCGACTCAAAGCAATACACCTACAACTTGTCCTCAACAACCAAGAAACACAAGCATATGGTGATAATATATAATGTTAGCACATTCAATAGCATAATCCATCAACATTCATAACAAATACACCCATGGAATAACAATTCAAATGTTTGCAAGATATTAATTAGATGAGAAAAGAGTATTTCTATTAAAATGTAATCAACAAAAGTGAATGAATTACAAACTTCTGTGTCGGCACAATTCGAAACCGAGAAAATAAGTCCCTTACAGGTGGGCCTCCACCACTTCAATCCTCCACCAAAGGCAAGCTCATATGAGAGAGACAATGAGGTTCTCAATCAAGTAGGGAAGAGCTTGGGGGATGAACAATGTGTTCATACTTAAAAGGACAAAGGGATGCATACTCAATATGAAGTGAATAATTTATCCATAGTAACTTTTCTCTCAAAGTTGAATTCTTCTCTTCTTTCCATAGCTCGAATTTGGCCCATTTGTAGCCTTCAAGTGGAACTGAAGGGTCAAGTCAGAACGTTTCCAGTATATGGAAGATCAAGGATCATGGATCTCGTGACGTGACATGGAAACCCAACAACATTTTTTAATTTTGGGCACAAAACCTGATGTACGCGGGTTGTAGTGGTGCAACCTGAATATACACATGCTGTACAATAGGTAGGGTGTGTATATGTGGAAAAATAATGCTTTTAGCTCTGGGGTTTGCAAAAAGGGACTTCAATTTTGCATAGGGAAATGGAAAAAGGCCTTCTGTGCAAGTTTGCATAGGTTGAGATAAATCTTGCTATAACAGATGCCCCCTAATGTGCTAGGTTAGAGGAGTATCTATGATCATTGAAACACATTATAAGACCCATAAGTGGAGTAATGGGGGCCCAACTGGAAGAACTAGTTGCTCATTACAATCTGTATTGAATTTGCACACATGTCTGCCAATTTGCATTACACTACAGATCCATGTGAAACTATACCAAACAACTGTCCATGGCCATGAATAGGCAATACAATGGTGGGTACATGCCAAAGGTTGTAATATTCATGGACAAGGCCCAGTAAAACCAGTCTCAAAATCAATCTGAAGATATCTGTATACAGTGGAGTACAATATGATCTCCCATGATCACTGAAGTCACATAGGTATTGGTCCAATGAAAGGTAGTAACAACTCAGGAAAGCTGTGACTATAAAATGATGTCTTCAAGTCTTCTACACAATCTGCCAAAGGTGCAAGTTTACATCATGTGAATAAAGGAGTTGAGGTCGAACACAATGAGAGTTCGTTTGATTACTAGTCATTAAGGTATACCGTTAACAAACATGAGACAACCTACCGATAATGAAAGTAGGTATCAAGGCACTGAGTACATTCTTACAATTGTGAATAGACGTTTTTGGGTCGAACACTTGAAGAGTCCATCGATCATGAGACATTGATGTATTCCCAACTGTAGATGGTGAGAGAACCTTCCACTAATGACTGCAAGCCTCTAGGTACTCATATGACTCTAGGTCTCGTTTCCAGAATAGATGAGCTGAAGTTGATGGAAGGAGACCCACTGAAAGGAGAGCATTAAGGCATCTCTCATCATTCAACATGAAGTACAAAGCATGGGCTTGATGATTTTGAGGAAATCGAATGTAGAACATGTTCACGAACCAATGAACTTGTGCATATTTCGCGTGTGCTAGATGCAAGCGGTAGACGAAAAAGACCCTATGAGTAGCAACCAATGAGGAAAACTATTGACAATGGAGAGGAAGCCACCAATAAGCCTAATAGAATCCAAGACACTGCACAAATCCCAATGTGTGAATAGATGTATTTTCGTCGAACACAAGGGAAACCACCCAGTCAATGACCAATGATGAAATGTCGACTGCTGGGTTCAAGGTTACTTACCAATGAGGAAATTAGGACATGGGTGCACAATAGGAATACAAATTCATGTGATTTTGAGACACACTGAGGGTATGAACGACATGCAAATTCAAAAGTTCTGAGGAATGGCCGACACAAGTTGATAGACATCCTTTGAACAAGAGCATGAGACATATGGAAGACTTTGGAAGCATAGACTCAATGATGAGACTTTGAGATGCATGAGGCATCAATAAAAATCTCCATAGGGGCTCTAACAGTAACCTTCTGGGGGTGTAAACTCTCTGTAATGAGCTCAACTTCCTAAGGTCATGCTAAACCAAAAACATTGATGACAAGTGGACTAAAATATTTTGTGCTCTATTCAAAGGTGACACGACTGCTGCCAATATAAAATAATATTCCCTTCCTACCCATATTTTTTTGCTTTTTCATATTAAAATGAATGATATGATACAAAGTAGGAAACAAGTGTCACAAGTAAGAAAAACTAGTTCTAGCAGTGGAACATACCTATGCTCAATGCAAGGAGGTGCATGCGGGAGATGGAAACTCGGGGGAATGTTTCCTTCTGGGTATAAGGTGTCAAGCTGCAAAGGATATAGACAAGGCTCTGCTTAGCTGATGATGCAAAATATTGAGGCGAGAGGCTTATAATGAAAAAGTGAGAACCGAAAATAGGCTCAATACTGCAAGCAAGAGGATGAGATGCAATTACAAACTGACGCCAAATTTTTTATTTTTTCCCAATCTTAGTCTACTTGGTTTCAAAAAGGGATAAACTTACACCAAATAGACGTCATTTCAAATCCAATTTATGAGTTTGAAAGATACAAGTTCACTTGACAATCTTTTCACTTTTTGAAACAAGTAAGAAAAGAGCTTAAATCAAACTCACGACCTTTCAAATCCAAATAATGAGTGTGAAAGAGACAAATTCACTCGACAATCTTTTCGCCTTTTAGACGAGTCAAAAAAGAGCTTAAATCAGACTCACTAGGGGGGTTCTAGGTAGCATGTCATGGGGGAGGCCAAGGCTCCTATGCAAGATTTCTGTGAAAGGTCAACAACTTATGAATAACTGACACAAGCTTGGGAAAACCCAAATCTCTTCAAGTCGAGGATAAAGTGCTAGTGAAGGTTACCTTCTCCACGATATATCAGAGAACGTCTCTTACCTGAAAAGGCATAGGAGGAGGAATTTGATGCCCCACAAGACCATCCCAGTCAAAGGGAACCTCCCCAAGACTTGGAGGGAGAGTACTCGGGGAGAGTAAAACTATCTCTTGTTAAGAAGGTGTAGTACTAGAAATGCTAATGAAATGGTTGAAGGATGCATCACCCTCCAAAAGAAGAGTTGGATTGATCGAAGATTGCATCGGTATGACCACTTCTTCAACCGTTGGTTGAATAAGATGCAAGACAACAAGGCCATGAGATGCACCACCCTCAAATATAGGAGTGGGGTCAGGTGATGATTGCATCGGCCTGACTACCGTGTCAATCAAAAGAGAAATGAAGTGTTGGGAAACAAAAAATGACTCAAAACTCAACGGGCCCCTAGGTGAGGACCACAATTCTGGTACCACAACAGTAGCAGGGCACAAATGATTAAGGTGAACTCCTTCGCAAATCCTACAATGCAACTTGGGATTATGTCTTACACGTCTAGGCTTCTCAATCGCATGAATTCCCCCAACATCATTCACAACTGCTAGTTACATGCTCTAGGCATGACTGGAAGAGGCTGGAGATGCAATTTCAGTATGACTCATGGTGACTAGAGTGGTGCCCACAACATGACTTGCAATGGCTGGTTGCGAGTCTTCAACATGGCATGCAGAGGTTGGTGATGGAATTCTAGTATGAATGGCAATGACTGGAATGGTGGCGACGATTAGTTGTGGCATTTGAGAGCAAGGTCTCGGGAAAGACTGGTTTTGAGATATTGCAGGCTAGGAAGGATATTGGTTTACACCATGTCTCTATCCAAAAAGGTAGTATCCTCCGCTTAATTGATCCATAGAGGTTTGTACAAGCATCATCACTGAAGCAGATGTCTTTGAAGAGACAAAAGCATGATAAGGATTATTCAAGTGAGGATATATGTTGCCCCCATGTGAAGGAGTCCCATGAAGAGGGTAGCCCATACCATAAAAATAATTCCCTCCGTATGAAATACTAGAGGACATATGGAGACCTTCCATGGGAAGAGTGTTCGTAGGAACAAGCATAGCGGATGAAGGATACATAGATGGGGTGTAATAAAGAGAATAACCACAGATTTGAGCATTGGCTCTTGGAAGGATGAAGCCAGGATTGGATCCGTAAGAAGGGAGAATCCAACCTCCCACAATGAGAGTTGGTTGAGGGACATGACTCTTATAAAATGAATATGTAGAAAGCGGAGCCATCGTGCCCCCGGATCCAAAACAAGGATTCATATAAGCAGGCAAGGATGAGGATGGAAAGGGTGAAGGCATGTTTGGCATACTAAGAGGAAAATGATTAGAGACCCAAGGCATTGAATGAGTGATCCAGGTGGATACTAGTGGCCACCCACCTATTCCACTTGGACCCACACCAATGTTTCTTTAAGTTTTTCAGTTTCCTTAATTGTAGCACAATTTACTATTTTTAGCAGTTTTTCGGGTCCTGAACTTCCGGAGCCGTTTTGAGGCCCTAAACGACATTTTTTTTGGCATCAATGGTTGAACGAATATAACATTGTGCCAGACTTGATATTAGCTATCAACAGTGTAGTCCTTGGATAGATCTTTCTAACGATGTATCATTTGCGTCAAACAAAGATAGTATGCCAAAGTTACGACCCCGGGAAATTGACGTACCAATTTACCCCAACGGGGCTCATATTTTGGTGTTTCATCTCCTAGGGTTAGGTTTTTGGATGTTTAGGGTTTTCCATTATTTATAAATAATATATAGGCCTTCAAGCCTCATTATAACACAGATTTCAAAGGCCCGTAGCCACCACATCTCTTCTCAGAGATAAGCTACCATCGCCTGAGCTATTTTATTTCCATTCTGTCTGTAAGCATATTTCAGTCATTTGTTGTTAATGAAATGAAGTTTTACTTCTGCTGCATCTCTGGGTTTATGTGTATTTCTGTATTTCATTGTGTTTCTGCATAAATTCGGATCAGTGGTACCAGAGAAGTCTTCTCTTTCTCGATCCTTCTTTGCATGTCCCCAACGAGGTCAAGGTATAAGGAGTTAGGGCTCTATCTGGTTGAACCGTTGCAAGATCAGCCTCGCAAACCTCGACGACCGCCTATGGGGGAAGAAAATAAATATGAGGGATCGGGAGATCCTACCAAATTATTGCTTGAGGAGGACCTCGAGAAACAAATGAATGTGATGATGGAAAAATTTTCCTAGATCCTTCAACGACTGCCCACTGGTAGCGCATCTACATCCAATAGCCACTCTGGAGGTGCCACTCCTTTTAAGGTACAAGTAAACTTTGACATTCCCATATTTGAGGGCCAATATATGTATATGTCATTGATAGATGGTTGAATCTATTAGAAGGATATTTCTTGGTTCATGACTTTTTCGACTGAGAAAGGATTATTTTCTCACTCCTTAAATCCACTCCCCATGTCAAGGACTGGTGGGAAACCTACCGGGAGAAACAGAGTGAGGGGGAACCCTCTCTGTTCTCGGTCACACCCACTTGGAATTATTTCCAAGACACCATCAAGGAACAATATTATCTTGTGGGGAGCTATGAGGAAAAATATATAGAATGGACTACGCTGCGGCAACAAAGGGACCAAGATGTGAATGAGTTGACGAATCTGTTTCATACCCTATGCACAAAGTTGGGTATAAAATTTTCATAGAAACATTTGGTGTTAAAGTACCACAGCTATCTTCATAGATACATTTAGGAGGAAATGGATTTCCTCGACATCTCCTCACTTGGTGCGACATACTGGTATGTTGCCAAGATTGAGCAGAAGTTCAAACAGAAGAAGCAAGACTTTGGGTTTGCGAATCAGAAGCAAGGGAAAGGTACCCCAAACCATCGAACAAAGGACCAAGCCAAGGTGGGGCTTCCCAGGACAACCTGCCAAAGCCACAAGCAAAGAACAACACCACAAAGCCAAAAAAGGACATGGGGAAGTGGTGTGAGTTCCATAAGAGCTCCACTCACAACACAAGTGAGTGTTGGGCCAATCAGTCACTGTTAGTCGAGTTGAAGGCTTCTGAATCGGATGCAAGCTCTGACTCTGAATCAAAACCCGACAAGGGGAATGACAGGGGGAATCAGATTATCGATGCGGATCCCAATGCCACCGTTGCCACCACGAAGATCCAGAAGAAGGAACTAGAAGATCTAGAGGAGGAAGAGCACCTCGTCCATTCCTAAATGTGGGTAAAGGGTTCCTCGTTGCAATTCATTGTCGACAATGGGAGCCAGAACAACCTCATATTAGTAGAGGTCATGAAACGACTGGGATTTCCGACCACAACACACCCACAACCATACACCATCAGGTGGCTACACCAAGGACGTGACCTCTGTGTCAGCCAACAATGTCGCCTTCCCTACAACACCAAGCCCTTCATGGATGAGGTATTATGTGACATTTCTCTTCTTGATGTTTCTGATGTATTATTAGGCCAACCATACTTGACATGCTATGTATGAGTCCAGTCCTTGTGCTGTTATTATTATTTTGGGCAATAAGATGTATAGGATACCGAAAATAACACCGCCTACATCCATCTCTTTGGTTACTACAAAACAATGCAGTAAGCTCATTGCCAAAACCAAGAAATTTGTTTTATTGATGATCCTCCCTTAGGGAAAGAAGAAGACTGTGGCCATGACCTCCAGACAGGGCCCCTTTGCATGATATCAACAAATGGATAAGGTTGTGGAGGAGTATGAGGACATCTTCACCTCCCCCATAAGGGTGCCTCTACACTCTTAGGTCAAACACCCCATTGATCTGACCCCAGGTGCGCCACTACCCAATGGACCAATCTATCCATGCTCTGTTATGGAGAATGACAAAATCAAGAGGCAAATTCAGGAGCTGTTGTAGAAAGGTCACATCCAGCCGATTTCGTCGCCCTGTGGGAGCCCGATCATGATGGTGCAGAAGAAGGATGGGACTTGGAGACTCTGCATTGACTATCAGGCACTGAACAAGATCACTTTCYAGAATAGGTACCCGATCCCATGGATTGATGACCTTTTGGACCAACTCAAGGGGGGAAAATATTTCAACAAGATCGACTTGAAGTTTGGGTATCACCAGGTACCAATAGAACCCTATGATGTGTGGAAGACCGCCTTCAAATCCAAGGAGGGATTTTTCGAATGGTTAGTCATGCTTTTCGGGTTGACGAATGTCCCTGCAACCTTCGTGAGACTAATGGAGGACATATTGCAACCATTCACCAACTCATTTGTAGTGGTGTACTTGTATGACATTATGATCTTCAACCAGACTTGGGAAGAGCACCTCCACCACATTCGACAAGTCCTCCAAACACTATGACAACACAAATTGTGTGCCAATTTGGAGAAGTTCACTTTTGGCATGACCTGGGTTCAGTATCTGGGATACATTATTGATGAGTTGGGGGTGCATATGGATCCATCCAAGATCCAAGTCATTCGAGATTGGCCAGCCCCAACCACCCTAACAGATCTCCGCAACATTTTGGGTCTTGCCAATTTCTAACGCAGTTTTGTGTTGGGATTCTCTCATATCACATGGCCCTTGAGTCAAGTCACCAAGGGAGTAGTGAATAAAAAATTATTTTGGTCTGAATCTCAACAGAAGGTGTTCAAATATTTGAAGCATCGCCTCTGCTCTGCACCAATGTTCACATTACCAGACTTTCAAAAACCATTTGAGATCGAGACATATTCCTCTGACTATGCTATTGGGGTAGTCCTTACTCAACAAGGGCATCCAATGACATATCACAGTGAGACACTTTCTGACACAGTCCAAAAGTATCCTACTTATTACAAAGAGATACATTCCATTGTGCAGGCTTGCCAACATTGGAAACATTACAATTTGGGAAAGGAAAGGGTCATCCAAACATACCACCGACCCTTGCAGTTCATATAGACACAAGGGAAGTTGCAGAATGATTGCCATCAGAAGTGGTCCACATACCTGCAACAGTTCCATTTGAACGTTAAGTACAAGAAAGGAAGCACCAATAATGTTTTAGACTGCCTCAGCCGACCACCTATCATGGCACTAACCACAGTTCTCAACTCTTGTGGGCACGAGATTTTCGATTGGTCGCTTCTCTACAAAAGTGATCCAAAATTCGGCCACACATACAATATGCTCTTGGAGGGTAAGAACGTTCCTAATTTTCACCTCCATGATGTCGTGCTATGTCATCTGGGACACCTTTGTGTTCCTTCAAGCGAGTGTGCCAAGATGATTTGGGAGGCGCACTACTGTCAGGTCGCTGGGCATTTTAGGGTCAAGAAAACCGTGGCAGTACTGCAAAAGTATTTCTATTGCCCAAACCTTGGATAGGATGTCGGGAAGTACATCAAGTCCTGCACTACTTGCGCCATTGCCAAACTGACCATCAAGAAGCAAGGCCTCTATACTCCACTTCCTACCCCTAGTTGACCTTGGGAATCCATCTCCATGGATTACATGTCGGGCCTTCCTTCTACTAAGCATGGCAATGACTATGTTTTTGTGGTCGTCGACAGATTCTCGAAGATGTACATTATGATGGCTTGTAAGAATAATATCACAACAGGAGCCACTACTAAAATCTTCTTTGAACGAGTGTGGGTACACTTTGGGATTCCACAGTTTATCATCTCAAATTGGGACAGTAGGTTCCTCAGTACATTTTGGTCTAGCCTCTGTTCGATGCTAGACACCAAGCTCACCAAGTCCACAACTTTCCATCCACAAACTGATGGCCAGACAAAGGTCATTAACTAGATGATTGTACACATTCTACGCATGTACAACTCAAAACATCCACGCACATGGGATGCGAGCCTCCCCTATGTACAACACATCTACAACTGAGCTTTCCATAGCTCAACCAGCCACAACCCCTTTCAGGTGGGCTTGGGATTCCAGCCACTATGTCCAATTGATGTAGCCATGCCATTTGTGGCTACTCAGGCAGATTCAACCTGTGTCCAGTCTGAGGCTCACAAGGAAAATAGCTTCATTGAGTGCATTCAACACATCCGCCAACAGGTTCATGACATATTGGACATAGCCAATGCTAAGTACAAGCAACGACATGATCAACATCGGGTGCCACACAACTTCCAGGTGGGTGACAAAGTGTGGCTACATTTGCAAAAGGAGCACCTCAGTGGACCCTACCGCAAGATTCACCCGCTCTGATATGGGCCATACACCATCACCAAGGATATAGGGGACAATTCCTTTGAGCTCAGTATTCCACCATTCCTTGGTCTACACCTAATGTAAAATGTGGACCGCCTTCGGCCCTACTTTCCACCTCTACTGGACACATCCGACATGGCAGAACAACTCACACCAACATAGTTAAACCCAGATTTCATGGAACAAGCCACAACTGATCGGATTATGGACACACAGATCAAGAACACCCGCCAACAAAGGATCCAAATATATCGAGTTGTCAAAGCAGGCCAAATCCTTCACCAGTGCAAGTGGCTCACCAGGGACCAAGTTCAGCAAAAGTTTCCTCATCTCATGGAGGAACTCAATGCAATGGGGACCATTTCTTCCTAAGGTGGGAGGAATGATTCAGGTGGATATTGGTGGCCACCCACCTATTCCACTTGGACCCACACCATTGTTTCTTTCAGTTTTTCAGTTTCCTTAATTTTAGCACAATTTACTATTTTTAGCAGTTTTTCGGGTCCTGAACTTTCAGAGCCGTTTTGAGGCCCGAAACAATGTTTTTTTTGGCATCAATGCTCCGACGTAGATGAGTCCATACCAAAATTGATATTCTCTATTAGAAGTGTAGTCCTCGGATAGGTATTTATAACGATGTATCATGTGCATCATACGAAGATAGTATGCCAAATTTACGACCCCGAGAATCTGATGTACCAATTTACCCCGACGGGGCCCATATTTTGTCGTTTCATCTCCTAGGGTTAGGTTTTTGGATGTTTAGGTTTTTCTATTGTTTCTCAATAATATATACGCCTTCGTGCCTCATTGTAACACAGATTTCGGAGGCCAGTAGCCACCACATCTCTTCTCAGAGATAAGATACCAACGTCCTAGCTATTTTATTTCCATTATGTTTGTAAGCATATTTCAGTCATTTGTTGTTAATTAAATGAAGTTTTACTTCCGCTGCATCTCTATGTTTATGTGTATTTCTGCATTTCATTGTGCTCCTCCATAAATCTGGATCACTGAGTGTCGTAATTCTACATACCATTATGAAAAGCGAACGGATTCGTCCCCATGAAATGACTTAATGTCATGGAGGAGGTAGCGGTAAATGAGGGAGCCAAAGGAACTCCACTATCCATGATAATGAAAACTCAAGGCATGGTAAAAATCCTAAGGTCAATTAATAGTCAAAGAGAACACCAAAATAAAATCAAAAGGCCAATATGCACCCAAACATGATAGAGTGGATGAAAAGGGCCTCCCTCCCTAAAGTAGGTATGCCTCACCCAAGAGGGGCATGAGACTCCCTTCTAAAGATTATAGGTATCAAAATAATTTATAAGGGCCCTCGTGGTCTTAAAAACTGGTTGATCAGATCCTCCCGGAGAGGTAATCCTCCATAAAGGCTGTGTGTTGTTTGACCCTATCTGACCCAGGGTACTTGCAGAATAACCCTTGCAAGTAACCTATTTTGTACCTAAGTCAAGCAACTAATAAACCACGATATAACCGATGCACATGCGAAAATTTGTATGTCATGTCCACTGCATGGTTAGGGTAAAAAATCCCGAAAGCTTGAAAGCACCACCTCTCACAGAGGTAAAGGTACTAGCAAGATCCCCATATATGAATAGATCCCCATAAATATATCTGACGCTAAGAAGGCATCGGGGGGATATCTCTTCAACCAAACTCACACGACCTCGTGCTTAACTCCAGTGTAAGCGGAGCCTCCTGGTATTATTGATTATATAATGGATTTCTCCACTCCCATAGTCATACACATATGTTGATTTAATTTCCTTGGAGAAGTTTACTCACAAAATCCTATTCCAAGGCTCTAAACCCTAAGCTAGTTTGTGCACCCTACAAAAATAAAATCGTTACTAATCAATTTTAAATTATAGCATTAGTTTTAGTGGCTTTGTTTACTCAAAAAAGTGCGGTAGTGAAACTAGTGATGTTATGACTGAGCAAGTAAAATAAATGAATATGAATACAATACAAAGTCTTAACTTCAATTCCCAATAAATGATATGCTTTTCAAAATTCAATTCCCAATTTAGTTCTGCAATTCCAAATGAGATGCAATATTTCTTTACATGTACTAAGACGAATGATAAGGACTCAAAAGATCAAATGCCAACAATGTAAAATGCCTAATATATTTGTATTTTCAATATAAAAGAATGAAAATGCAAGGACTGAACAACAACTTGATATAAAAACTCTACTATATGTAAACAAAGAAAAAGCAAGTAGGATATCAAAGAGAAAACACCCCACCCAAGATGCAAGGGAAATCAAATGAAAAGGATGATGAGAAAGACACCACCCAAAAATTCAACCAAAGAAATGCTTCCTTTCATTCCACAAACACTTAACAGTCATAACAGAAACCCAAGAAGACTCAACAATCGTCAAAACCTACTCAACAACCATCAAATCCAACAACCAAGCAACAAAGGGTGATGTACGCGACTTTTTAGAAGAAAAGCATGTATATACGCCTCTTGTAGGAGGACAACACATGTATGTACACGACTGTCGGACAAAAACATGCGTATATGTGTTAAAACACAACCAGGCTAAGGATACAGTTAAGAAACTTAGACTCAGAATGAACAAAGGGTATCGAGAAACCATACAACAAGAAACTCAATATAGATGAGAGAAATCTAAGGAGAAAAGCACTCCAAACCCCGAAAAAGAAGATTCTTTCCCTAGTATGGTCGCCAATTCTGTTACGAGGAAAATCTCTCTATGGAAAGGGGTAAACTACAACAGACATAAACGACTACAGAAATCAACTCTAATCCCAGGTATGCTATATAAACAAATATGCTAGCAAGACAAGATAAAATACCTACCTCGTCCAGACGTTCGATGAAGTCCATTGTTGAGCACTCAACTCAAAGCACTACACCTGCAACTTGTCCTCAACAACTAATAAACACAAGCATGTGGTGATAATATATAATGTTAGCACATTCAATAGAATAATCCATCAACATTCATAACAAATACGCCCATGGAATAACAATTCAAATATTTGCAAGATATTAATTGGAAGAGAAAATAGTATTTCTATTAAAATGTAATCAACATAAGTGAATGAATTACAAATTTCCGCATCGGCATGGTTCAGAACCGAGAAACTAAGTCCCTTCCAGCTGGGCCTCCACCACTTCAATCCTCCACCAAAGGAAATATCATATAAGAGAGACAATGAGGTTCTCAATCAAGTAGGGAAGAGCTTGGGGGCTGAACAATGCGTTCAGACTTAAAAGGACAAAGGGATGCAAACTCAGTATGAAGTGAATAATTTCTCAAGAGTAACTTTGCTCTCAAAGTTGAATTCTTCACTTCTTTGGCCCATTTGTAGCCTTCAAGTGTAATTGAAGGGTCGAGTCAGAACGTTTCCAGTATATGGAAGGTTAAGGATCATGGATATCGTGACGTGACATGGAAACCTGACATCATTTTTTAATTTTGGGCACAAAACCTGATGTATGTGGGTTGTAGTGGTGCAACTTGCGTATACACATGCTGTACAATAGGTAGGGCGCGTATATGTGGATTTTTTTTTTTTAGCTCCGGGGTTTGCAAAAAGGGACTTCAAGTCTGCTTAAGGAAATGGAAAAAGGCCTTCTGTGAAAATTTTCATAGGGCGAGACAAATATTTCTATAACATAAACAAAAACAAAAAAGACAGTGCGTTAAAGAGATGCATGGCGCCTAACCGACTATTATTACATAATTCTGTAACTACGAAAGATTTACTTATGCATAAGCATGCCCATTTATTAGTTTTTTAGCAAGATCATTCATCTTAAGTTTGAATTTAATCTTCACTATTTCTATGGCTTCGTACAAATGAAAAAAAATTGGAAACAAGTTCAAGGGAAACCAAAACTAAATTTTTATGGTTTCATTATTACCAAGGAAACAAAATTCAAGGGTATTGTATTTTCCTTTCCTAGACATTTCCCATGAAATCCTTAACTTATTCTACTCTTAGTCACAAGGGAATCTATAGTGACTGAATCTACATCGAGTAAGGAAATCCTATGCACGATTGAACAGTCTGGAGCCTTCTTTCTGAACAACAACTGGCATCAATTCCATTAATAATTAATTGGGTTAATATGAGTCATAATTCCCTCTCTCGAGGCGAGGATTTTAAGGTCAGTAAAAGAGTTACAAGAATTAGATGGTGCACTTACTACGATACTAAGAATAAAATTTTGCAGGTTAAAAAGTTGAATTTCGCGGGGAAGATCGATTACACAACATCCAACTTAAATAGAAAAGTCAAATTCAACTGGAATTTAACTCGAAAACAAATGAGGAGGTTTAGGAAAAACAAATGCAAATTTTATTTCTCAAGAAGGTAGAAACAATATCAACAGTACACAAATTTGTAAGTATCTACATTGGTTCCAAGAATAACCATCTCGAATTAGAATCGATCCATCGTATAAAAACACCGATACTCATATTTTAACACAGTAATATATTGCAACAATAATCTAAATGAAGACACTGAGATTTCAGTGGAATAAATATTTGTCATTATGATTCTCATGTTGGTTTTATGTTTATGCTATGATTAAGATTGAAATTGATATATAAAATTGACATATATTATGATGAGGTTTCCTGAGTGTGCATGAAACGTGGCATGAGGAGGATGTTGATGGCATTGACATAGTTCCTTGGACTCCAGATTGAGTTAGGGAGTGTATTTTACTTTGGCTATGAGTATTTGATTTAGTACATGTGTTATATGATGATTTTAGTTATGGATTTCATATATATGAGTTATTGATATCATCTTTGTCAGTGGCTGCATGCATGGTGACCTTGCTAATCCGACTCACATATAGAGTAAAGGGGTCATACACATATATTAGATGGATGAGGGAGAGGTGTGGCAATGTACCTGTCACAACCTACTAGCACTCCCACCTTGACCTGAACTGAAGGTTAACGACTACCTTGTTTTGATAGGTTCACGATGCCGTGAGGAAAGACTAAGGTAGTCACTCATGAGGATTTTTGAGGGGTGCACAATAAGGTATATTCCTTATTCCTTAGTAATCCATTATTCTCACACAAGGTCGACAAGTGGAGTTTGACTCCAAGCATCACACAACTTCCAAACTAAGTCAATGGCGAATGAGACCCTTTGAGCACGGAGGTGCGTCTTGAAGGGCATGCCACATGAATAAATTATGAGTCAATAAAAATCTAGAAGACCTTAGAAAAATATAATGAATATTTAGAACTGATAGAAAAGAGAATATAAATCAATACAAATTATAAATAGGAAACATACTGAAATCTAAGTCTAGATGTTTTGACTAAATAAAGTTATAAATGGGTTAAGGGAATTTAGACTAAATAACACTAGTAAAGAGAAAATAAGAATAAAAATTAAGGCATGTGCACAATGTGTGCATGAAATTAATAAAAATGTTTTTTAAATAAAAAGAGATTAATTCATGAGAGAATGGGTTATCAACATAGATTTAGTATCCTAATTCAATCAACCTCTAAATCTTAACTAAGAGAAGAGTCCTAATCAAACTTCAACTATAAATTAGTTAGGGGACACAATAAAAGAGGAATTGGGGAACTAAGGGACAACTAAGAGAAAATCTATGAACTAACTAAGTGTGAGGGAAAACACGTAGTTGTTTAATTTAAAAAGGATTAAACATGTGTAACTTGGGGAAAGTGTGACATGTGTTGGGGGTGAATAATCCTTAATTTAATTATTAAAAATTAGCTAATTGTGCATGAGATGACAAGTGTCAAGGTGAATTCTCTTATAAAAAGAATGGTGAGGAAGAGGGAAATTACCCTCTTGCTAGATGAATGAAATGCTGTTGAAATTTATATTGACTAAGTTTGCTTGTGCGAGTTGGGATTCAAACTTTGTGCAAGAGGTGGAAGCCTCTCTTTACGAGGGTGAAGCTTGAGCTATTGTGATATGAAATTCTGTGTGTGACCCGTTTGCGGCTCAGGGTGCTAAGGGGGAAGAAGAGTACCTCTAGCATTGGCTGGGAGGTACCGATGAAGTCATTGGATTACAAGCAAGGGAGGATTATCGCAAGTCTCTGGATTGAAATCAACACCAATCATCAATTTCATCGAATCCTTGGGTTATGGTATTTAAGCGCATGATTAATTTGTTAATAGAAATTCTAAATTCTGTCTAATAGTACCCCAAGTGTATCATTTCCCCGATTTCATGTTCTGGTGCATCTCAAACTATATTGCCTCCAAGACAACCATATTTTCCAAAAATGGGTTTGCACTTATCAAAATAACTCAATCTATTTCTGAAATGCTAAGATGGACACTAAACCTTGTTAGTGAAATATTAAATGAGATTCTATTGGCCAAATTTTTTAGAGAACTAAAACCCGAGAAGAGATTTTCCCTATTATAGATATATCTATGCACAAATCTTGATGTTCCTACATACAATGTTGCTCTCGAATCTAGCTTGTTCCCCGAAATTCCAAGATAAATTATCTCTATTATTTCTATCATCTTGGGAAAATATAGCGACCTTATGGTGGATGAGTTTGTGTTAGGGAATATGATGTCAATTTTCCCTTTTTCAATCAAACCCTTGACCAAATTCAATTATGCCCAATTTTTAGCGAACCAAATTCATCGTCAGTTGTTAGAGTGTGAAACCCTTAGAAGTTTCAGATACCAATTGTATTTGGTATGTGTATTCATGTTTTCTCAAGCCATGTATTTTTTACATCTTTAATTGAAAGTAGAATATGAAATCGATAATCTAGTCTCAATAATTCACTAGACTTCTATAGTCAAGAAGAAGGGTTTGAATGTTGGATTCTCATAATATATTGACTAGTTCATGTCAAAATCCTACCAGATCATGCATGATGAGTTTCCCCATATAATGGTTTGAGTATGTAAAAAATTGTTACAGCCGAGCCCAAACAAGAGAGTAAGAGTTTGGTACATTTTTTAGAATTACACAAAAATCAAAATCTATTGTTTTGAACTTTGACCTTCTCTTTTACCTATTTTCATGACTCCCAGAATATTTGCACTAGAGTACATTATACAAAGATTAAATTCAGATGACATTCATTTTGTATCAAGGAAATACAAATCCAGTTTTAAATTGAAGAAAGAGGTAGGACCTTTTATTGTAAATACCAGATCAACATTGCAGGTTACAACAAAAATTCTCTTAGCTATGAGATTTCAACATGGAGAGGTATGGATGTATGATCCTCATTCGGTGATTTCATAAAAAATAATCTCACATGGACAAGATCCTTATCATCATCAACACAAAGCACAAGGGGAGCTACAGGTTAACCAAAATAGCTGGGAAGATATACAAGCATATTGCAAATTCATGGTAAAGTACCAGAGCTACCTTCAAAACCTCCAATGACATAGAATCCTCAACAGTTTGAGAAGACATATAAAAGAAAGACTGTAGATTCATCTTCAAAGGATTTAGGAACAAAGGAAGAAAGATAATCCAAAATACAAAAAATGGAGGCACTTGATGAAGATGGAGATCCATAATAATAGGAAGAAGTAGCACCAGTGGAAAAAAGACCTGTTGTGATTGTGGAAGTATCATCATCAAAGAAGCTCAAGAGTATAGAGGGTCAAATTGAAACAGGATCAGAAAGTATAGATCAAGTAAAGAAAATCTATCATGTTCATCACTTCATGGACAATAGTAAAATGGGTACAAAGATCAAACAAAAAATTCTCCCTAAAATATTTGACCATAAGACATATCAAACTAGAATGCTCTTAGTTGTTGACTATGGAAAAGGAATATTGAATATAGAAGTCATGGAGACAAAGGAACAAAAGAAGGTGACAAACATTTCTATTTATCTTAATGCATTTCATCCACTGGATAAAATGGACCTGCATAGAAAACCTGGAGAAATGCTAAATAGAGATGTGATGATAGCTAACCTGGGAATAAAGAAGCTGCAAGTTATAAATGATAAGCTTAGAAATCATATTAGAAATGAGAAATTGGCCAATAGAACCAGGAAAATGAGAGTGGAGGAAATGGAACAATGGGTGATGGACCTAGGAGCTAATCCAAACGATGAATCATCTGTACAAGCTCTAATAAAAACAAAGGACACATAGATCTAGGAATTAAAGAAAAGGCTTAAAATATAAGGAATTGACTATGTACATATCCCAGAACTATGGGCAGTATAGGCAGAAAAAGAACAACTTTTGAAGAAAATGATACAGATGGAAGAGCAAATTGAATTGTATGGGAAGAAAATTGAGACTTTAAAAGGTGGGTCATCTTCATCTCAATCAACAAAGTCGTCAGATCCAACAACTGGATTATCAAAAGCATTAGCAAACTTGAATTTAAAGGAAATTGAAATTGAAAAGATGATGAAAACCATATCTGCATACGATGAAGAAATCAAAGATAAGGATAAGGCTATTGGAGAATACCATAAGATGAAAGCTAAGATGCTAACAGATATGGAGCAAATGAAAAACAAGTTGTCAGTAAAACCATATTTGATAGGGGCCAAACACATAATTTGGGATGAAATTATTAGTGAATTTGGCAAGCATTGGGACTAATTCAAGATAATATATGATGAAATTTTATTTATAGATGAAACATATGGAATTATAAAGAAATCATTTCATGAATTAAGAACTAGACCTCGAGTTGCTACTAAAATTATCAAATTCCTAAATTCCAATTTCGTAGAAACATTGACAAACAAGGTGCCAAAGATAGAACTGCAATGGTTATGGAAACAAAAATTATTTTTACAAAAAGGAATCTGTATAACAAGCTAAAAAAAAAATGTATAATGGTGAAGAGAAACATTGAATATTTCACAAATAATTTTGATAATTTAGTGTATATGGGGTTACCTTCAACATGGGATGATAAAGAAAATATTTTTTCATATGAAAAATATAGAAAACGTTTATTCATTGCTAGAGGAGAAGAGGATAAATTTCAAGGGATGGATGATATTTTGAGAGGACGGACCATTGTATACATATTCATAGATGATTTATATCTTCTCTGGCAAGCAAAAAACTTATTTTAAAATCCCCCTACATATGAAAATTACACAAAACTAGATATTGCATACATGCAAATGAAGTCGTTTAGTTATACTGTGAATGTAAATTAGAATCATCTAATCCATCTATTGACATGATGACTCACCAAGGTAGTTGAAGAAAATCAAGAGTTGTCTTTGTTAGCCCCATGATTCTCATAGCTAGAGTTAGAGTTTTTTCCAAAGTTTTCAGAGTCATGCTCTGGTCTTGGGAAGACCAAGGCATTCCTAAATGAGTCATATCAAGTTCGTTTTTCATAAAGTCATTGATCAAATAAAGGTAATATGCATGTCAATAGAGAGTTAAGTCATAAGTTGGGTTAAAGGGTTTATTGTCTTTTTCATAAAACACCATCATAAAAAAGCAAAGAGTTAAGGTTGTAAAATTCAATCATGTTCAATTTGTAATGGTCCACTTTCTCCTAAGTCTTTAATCATATTAAAAAGTGGGAAATTATGTGCTAAGGTCGAAGTCATAGGTTAGGGTGAATGTCATGTCAAAAGGTATTATGGTTCATCATCACCTTTAATGAGGTCAAAGAAGGGACAATCACGACACTCCATGTCAGTTGTACCATTGCAAGCTTCAAAAGTTTACCCGTTGCGCAAGTTCACTGTGCAAATTCCTTAACTTGCCTTGAAACATCTTGTCACCTTGGATAAGCGTTTTCCGTTTCAAATTTCATCCCTTATCTATTTAAGAATGTATATTGGCCACCTTTTTTGTCTTTCTCCATTGCCTCCAAGACCTGTGCATAGTCCATAGCATCTCCAACAAGCACCAAAGCTCTCTGCTACACAAACTCCATTCGCTACGTGAACCCTATGTGCTGTCAGTTGCTACGCAAACCTTGTGTGTTGTCATTTTCTATGCAATCCAGTGACTCTATTTTTTTCTACACACTCTTCATTTGTTTCAATGACTATCTAAGAGCCTTTCTTGGAGCCCATTGCATGTTTATCCTCTAAAGGAATTCACCTTTCAACCAGGTTTTCTTCATTCGAGCCAAGCCCTAACCATCCTAGTTTGTTGCGCAAGCTTACATGCTGAGTGTGAAGGTTTTTCTTCTTTGAGCACTTACTTTTGCAAGGAAGACATCTCAAAACCGTGACTTCATAGGAAAATAATAAATACGAGGGAGTAAACATTTTCATATATGAACCCCAAGGGATGACTTTGGTGAACTCATACCCTACATACAAGGTGTCCTTTGAATATGTTGGATGTATGATATTCTGTGAAAATGTTTAGGGGTATAATGTGCAACTAACCAAGTAGTTTTCTTTGAATTTTAATGGTGTCAGCACAACCATTGCAGGAATCACTTTTCCAGTGTCAGAAGAAACCATATCAGCTACTACATAGATTCCTATACATAGAGAGAAGTGGTTTAAAGGTATGCCCTTAGATCCGTCATTTTATATTGATTTTCTCAAACCTAAATACAGATTTCAGAAGATTGGTGCCACCATCCCCAGGGAATCTGTTTTAGAACCTTATGACAATATTTTGAGGGTAATCCAACTTTACTTGTGAGGGTAGGTTTGATAGGTTATATCAATACCACATAAGGATCCTTATGCATTTACAGGGAAAATCTCCCTAAACTTACCTTTCTACCTATATTGAAGCCTGGGGAAAATGGAAGACAGAGTCCAAGCCAGCTTGACCAGCTAAATAGTAACATGTTCCACTTTTCCTTGGTGAAGATGTTGGTGGTTGAAGATCTTAGAAGTTAAAAAGGGATTGGGATTCCTTCTTGACATCAACAAAAATTTCCCTGGATCCTAAAGGAGATACCCCTTTGTTTGCTGAGAAATCAACATCTAATAGTTAATGGGTGAAAGGAGGAGGTGCTGCTGAAAAGGGAAAAGGAATAGAGATTGATAATCCATCACCTAGTCAACCAGTCTCAAAGAAAAGAAGAAAACTACAATTCACGGATGAACCCAAGGAGTCACAGGCTCCCAGTAAACCACTCACCAGGTCATATGCTAGGAGGTTTCCCATACCCACAGTTCTGATAGAGTTTGTTGAATTTCCATCCCATGAGATTGATGAGGAGCAAGTGAAACTAGGGGAGAAAGATTCAGATGACAAAGAGATGCAACAATAACTCAAGAAATATCATCATGTTATAACCTAGTTCTACCAGGAGAACATGGAAATAAAAAGGAAACTAACAAAGAAGACTCTTGAAGCACAAACACCATAGAGAAAAGCAGGTCCTATGCAAGAAATGTGAAAGGGAAGGAAGATCGGGCAAGTAACTGAAACTACAGTTGCAACCAAACCCACATCACCTTTTACAAGGTCCTCAACCAGGAAGAGTAGTCCAAACATACATGGAAAGCAAGAAACAAGTCATAAATATCCTACTTCACCCACAAAAGGAGAAAAGAACATAAAATGGATGCATAAGCAGCTACAAGAAGCTTAAGACTAGATCATCAAGCTCAGGGAAGAAAATAGAATATCATAGGAAGGGATCATGAATCATTACAAGGAATGTAGACCATCCATAAACATTGCATGTGCAGTCATTTCTAATGCCCAGTCAAAGCTGAAGAGGACTGCAACTTTGTTTAGGAAGGTGATAAATTTAAAGAGACAAAACTTGCCATTAAGAAAAGAAAACAAGGCTTTAAGGTTACAAGTGAAATTTGATGAAGAAGCTAAGGACAATCTAAATCTCCTTGCTGAAGTTGTAGAAATATGAGTGAGGAAGCCTTGTTTTTTTTTTTTTTTTTGGGTATGGAACCATGTCAAAGTTTTGTTCACATCATTAAAGTTGTGGAAAACATACATTTTGATGCTGTTGAAGGGTCGTTTCATCAAGGCGATGACATGAAATATTTGTTTTTCACAGTTTGTTTCTTAAATAAGAATTAATCATACATAACACTTGCGTAGTGAATATTCACTATGCAAATGTTGTAAGCTCACCTGATCAGAAAGGAGGATATGTGATGAAAGGAAAACAAGTTTTGAGGAAGATGCATGGTTCCTAGCCTTTGATGCCACCTGGATTTGCACAAGCAACAACAACATGGACATTCTCTACGCAAAGTCGCTACGCGAATGCTGTAGCCAGCACTTGCACAACAATAACCAGAATTCGCTATGCAAGGGTGACAGATTTGCGAGCAGTGCACATTATGACTTGAGGTGCCCTTAGATGGACCCGATGACTCATCACAACCACATGGTCGATTTTTTCTCAAATATTTATGATTATAAAGGATATTTTGGTTATGTTATGATTGGAAAAACCAATTTTTCTATTTTTAGTAAATCTTGTTGGATTTGTTGTTCTCTTTGAAAGAAACTAGATCCATGATTTTAGGATGTATTAGTTTGATCCTAGCAGCCAAGTGTGGCATTAGTTTTCTATATATGTTGATTATTTTCATGTAAAGAGGGTCGAGTTGGCAGAAGTATAGACATTTTGATCTTCAATGTAATTTTTCGAATCTAATAGAAATATAAATGCAAAGGTCTTGAACTCCTTATGAAAAAGATTCTAATGGTGGTGATATGAAGATTGTACTCTTTCTTTGTATGTATTCCTTGTGTACTTACTTTCATCTTCACTTTTCTTCTATTTAAATTGGATAATTAAGGGTCTAGAATTCATCTAATGGTGCTCTAGACTTAACTGATTTAAATTTTGTTTATCTTCTTAACTAAGGTTAGAATTCATCCTTTATGACACTCTGATTCTGTTACATGTTTCTGTTATTCTTTCACCCTACATAATCAAACTCAAAACTGAAGTTCATCACCTTATTTAGCCTTTGTTACTCTAAGGATTTCTACCTACCAGTCATTTTTTTCTTTTGTTTTCAGGGGTTGGCTCCATATCCCTAGAAATACTATACCTCAGTTAAAAAAAAATCTATCTATCAAAGATCAAGTCTCAGAGAGAGCCCTCTCTAGATTTGAAAGGCTAGTTTCCAGTCTTAAAGTTGGTTTGTAGGTTACCTTTGTAGATTTTTTCTTCAGCCCAACAATTTATTCAGTGATAACATTTTGGCGCCGTTGTCGGGGACGAAATTGAAAATTTTCCCTGGGAAAGAACAACTAAAAATATTTAGATTTGATTACTGAGGGTAACAATGAATCAAACTCCTTTATTGGATGAACTCTTTTTACCTCAGTGACTTCATTTAATAAGATCATTAACATAAATTTTTTAAATAAAATAATAAATCCTATCTCCCAAGAGAATTTACAGTAGAAGGAACCCTGATCCAGAACCTATAACATCTATGTATGATCCTAAGAAACTCTTACACAAAAGAAAAGAAAATACAATCAAATCATTTTTTCCTGGACATAAATCTATCTTTTCCCAAAGATAGGGTAAAAAGAATTGATGACCTTGACTTTGATTTAAAATTTGAACAAACCTTGTTCAGATCTAGATCAAAATCTAATTTGAATGAAATCATTTTTGATGAGAAAAAATCCAAACTTTGATCTCAACTGCCCCCATTCAAACTGCTGCAATTTCCACTCAGACCATTCATCCTGTTCAAACTCCTCCTAGAGCCATGACAACCATATTTTTTCCCCTTGCCTTGCCTACCCAATTGCATGATTTGCCTCAGAATTATGCCCAAAGGATTAAATCATATGATGCTAAGAAAAATGCTTTAGCTCGAAAACACTTAGATTGGTTTAATGATTTTGTTGAACTAGAGGAGGTAGATCACGAGGATGGAAAAGTAAGACTGTTTGCACAAAGTCTTTCAGGAAAAGTTATAAAATGGTTCAAAGCTCTTCCTACATCAAACATCCTTGATTTTGCAGCCTTTGAAACACTTTTCCTTGCAAGGTGGGGTGACAAGAAAATCCTCTTGAGGTGATAACTCAGTACAATAACATAAATAGATAACCTAATGAAACAATACAAGATTTTTCAACCAGATTTATGAAAGTTTACAATTCAATTTCTACTGAAGTAAAAACCCCTCCCGGAGTTGCCCAACTTCGATATGTTGATTCTTTTGACAGTGAATTTGCCTTTTTTTGAGAGAAAGGAGATCCAATACACTATATGACATGATGAGTGATGTAATTGAAGTGGAGGTAAATCTGATGGCCTCAGGGAGGATCAAACATAATCCTGACAAAGATATGAAAAATTCCCAAGGAGAAGCACATCCCTCAACTTCTTAGTCATCATATGAGAAATTTATTTTGATGAGGAATATTGTGGAAAGGTTTATGGAAAGAATTTCCTTGGATAATAATCCTGACACTAGACATCAAACTAATTTTCAGCCCAGAAATCAAAATTTTAGAAGAGCTTCAGTTCCCCAGATCAGGCAAAGAGACCAGAGAAATCATGGTGATCAACAAATAAAGCATCCTTTCCAAAAAACTATGTAAATGAATATTTTGATCAAACAATTGAAGACAATATGCATTGTTGTGATGATACTGAAACAAACGTGTTCTTAACTGAAGAAGAACATGATCAGTTTATGGACACAAATGATAAGTTTATGCAGGATAATGATGATATGTTGTCAATGGAAACAAATGATTTTAAGAAGGGATATCAAAATTCTATTATACATCTTCAGAAACAATACAACCTCAGAAGCAAAAAGGTTCCTGCAAACACCACAAAGGGAAATCCTACAAGGGAACTTCATATAAATACACCTTCAAGTCAACCTAAGAAAGACAATACATCAAAGGATGCAATAGAGAAAGGAAAATTCAAAGAATAAAGCCCAAAGAAGATATCTAAGGCAAGAAAGAAAGAAGTAATCAAAGAGGTTGAAAAATCCCCATATTCTCTTAATTTTGAAAGTGAAATGGTTAAAATCAAAATTTATGTTCCATTCAATGAGCTGATTAAAAATGGTGAATATAGAAATCAGATCATTAAGATGCTCAAAATGGAAGAATCTTTTGACAACTTGAATGTGCAAGATGATCACCCTACTATCTTGTTTGTCCCACGTGTGGAGGAGAGTGGTGATGTTCATGATGTCCCCCTTTTCTATGCTAGTCTTAAAATTCATGACACGACCTTACATAATTCCATGTTAGATTCAAGAGCATCTCATAATCTGATGCCCAAGGTAGTCATGGATGAGATGGGTCTAGATATTACAAGGCCTTACAAGGATATTTTCTCCTTTGACTCAAGGAATATGAAATTATTGGGTTTAATCGAAGATATGGTTGTATCGTTGTCCCAAATTCCATAAAAAAAAAATGATAATGGATGTGGTTGTTGCTGACATCCCTCCTAAATTTGACATGTTGTTATCTAGATATTGGGCTGCAAAGTTGAAAGAGACTCTGCAAATGGATATGTCATATGCTACCATCCTTGTTTTTGGCCAAGAAAGGAGGTTGTACAGAGAAGTATTTCTCAAGTACACGGTGAGTAGAAAAACCCAACCAAATAACCATCCTATTTACTCTGTAGATACCAAGGTTGGTTCTTAGATTTTCTATAACGACTTGAGTTTTGAAGAGGAGGAGACAAATACTGTTATGACTATCAAAGACAAGTCTGATCATCAAATAGAGGAAATTACAAAACAACAAAATGGTGAAGAGTATGAGATGTGGAACATGAATTTTGATGGAGCTGCTAGCAAAGAAGGAGCAGGATCTGGTGTGTGGATTATCCCTCTCAAGACAGGTACACATTTTTTTTCTTACAAATTTTCTTTTGATTGCACCAATAACATGGTTGAATATGAGGCACTGATTTTGGGATTGAAGACTTTGAAAGAATTGGGTGCTAGGAGGATAATTGTACATGGGCATTCTGAGCTTGTCATAAATCAGGTAAAGGGTATATATCAATCAAAGCATCCTTTATTGAGGGAATATATAAATATAGTACTTGATATTCTTGAAGAGTTTTCAAAATACAATTTATTAGTGATTCTTAGGGGGAAAAATCTAATTGTTGACGCTTTAGCCACTTCAGCCTCTGTTTTCAAAATTCCAATTTTTCCCAACAAAAAATATGAAATTCAAGTCAAGCATAGGCCAACAGTACTTGACAACATTAAATATTGGCAAATATTTGAAGATGACAAACAGGTAGAAAGATTCCTTCAGATGAGTGATGAATTTGATAATTCAAATATTGATGATGAGTGTTGTTTTGAAGAGGAAGAAGATGCAGATGTGTTAACAAATGATGATCGTTTTCAAAATTGTATTGTTAGTAGAGATATAGTGCAACTCAAATATAACATTATTCCCAAAGGCTTAGTCCCATTGGAAAATCTTTTTGACAACAATGATGTATCCATAAATCCTAAAATTACTGCAAATGATGAGGACATAGAAGATTGCAACATTTGGACTAAGAAAGATGCCAAGATCCTCAAACTATCCAAGACACTTAGTCCATAAATTAAACAAAGGTATATCATCTTAATGAAAGATTTCCCTGATGTATTTTTCTGGAGCTATGAAGAATTCAAGATATATGATACTAAGGTAATTCAACATGTAATTCCAATTAAGGATGATAAAAAATCTTTCAAGAAAAAATTAAGAATAAATCCTTTGATGTTTTCATTGATTGAAAAGGAGGTAAGGAAGTTGTTTGATGCCAAAATTATAGTGTCCTTAATATTTTCCAAGTGGGTGGCTAACCTTGTGCCTGTTAGGAAGAAAAGTGGTGAGATCAGGTTATGTGTAGAATTTCGGAACCTAAACAGGGTGTCTCTCAAAGAAAATTATCCACTTCCTAAGATGGATTATATTGTACAGAAGGTGGTTGGATCTCAGAAGATATCAGTTCTTGATGGTTTCTCTGGATACAACCAAATCATGGTGCATCTTGATGACCAAGAGAAGACATCTTTTACAACACCTTGGGGCACCTTCATGTGTGAAAAAAATCCCTTTTGGGCTTATGAATGCAGGGGAAACCTTCCAAAAGGCCATGGACATAGCCTATGTTAATGAGAAATATAAGTTTATTATTATTTACTTAGATGATATCACTGTATTTTCAGATTCTGATGATGAACATATTAAACATCGAAGAAGGGGTTTTCAGAAATGTAGGAAGTTTGGCATCTCATTGAATCCAAAAAAGTAAAATTTTGGAATGAAATAAGGAAAGTTGCTTGGACACATCATTTCAAAGGAAGGGATAAATATAAACCCCAACAGAGTGGAAGAAATTCTGAAGATTGGCACACCCAGGAGCAAGAAGGAGGTACAATCTTTCCTAGGAAGAGTAAATTTTTTGAGAAGGTTTATACCTAACTTGGCTGAAATCATAAAGTATATCACAAAAAATGCTCAGGAAAGGAAATGAGATTAAATGGACTCCGGAAGCTAGGAATTCTTTTAAAGATATTAAAGTGGCACTAACCAAAGCTCCAGTGTTGGCCTTCCAAATTTTACAAAAGACTTTATTTTGTTTTGTTTTGCTTCAAAACACACCATTGCTGGTGTTTTGTGGAGAAAAGATGAAAAAAAATTTGAAAGGCTTATAGCCTATTATAATAAGACTTTGAGAGACTCCCCACTAAGGTATGATATCATGGAAAAGTATGCATATGCGTTGGTGAAGGCCCTCAAAGAATTCATAACTTATATCTTTCATTCCCATATCATTTCTTATGTGCCTAGCAACTTTGTGAAAGACATTTTGACTCAGCCTGATCCTGAAGGTAGAATTTGAAAATGGATAACTGTGTTGTTGGAGTATGACCTCGAGATCAAACCTACAAGGCTGATTAAAGGTCAGGGGCTTGCAAAGATAATGAAATAGTCCCATTGTGATGTCCCGAAAATCAATTTCATTGCTGACTTATCATCAAATTCAGAAGAAGAGACAGTCCCATAGGTATCTCAAAAATTCCTTGGTTCTCCATGGTATGCTGATATTATTTATGTATTAAGAAATTTACAAGCTCCTCCTGAATTAATAAAAACCAAAGCCATATTTTTGATGTTGAAAGAAACAAAGTTTTGCATTTTGGACCATTCTCTATATTGGAAAGATCCAGGTGGGATCTTGCTGAATTGTTTGCTGGAGGAAGAAGTGAAAAAAACTATCAAAGAGTTTCACAAAGGTGACTGTGGAGGGAACCATTATTGGAAGACCACTATGCATAAAATATTGAGGGCAGGGTTCTATTGGCCTAGTATTTTTTCTGATGTATAGAAGGAAGTTTCAAGCTCTCATGAATGCCAAATTTTTGATGGAAAAATAAATATGCAGCCCTTACCTTTAAATCCTATCTCTTTTGAAGCACCATTTAAGAAATGGGGCCTTGATTTTATAGGAGCGATCCATCCACCATCCTTAGATCAACATAGGTAGATACTGACAACCACATACTACTTCACCAAATGGATTGAAGTAGTCCCCACAATGCGAGATACTGATACTGTTATCATTCAATTTTTAGAAATCAATATTTTGTCTATATTTGGTTGTCCAATCAAGATCATTACTGACAATGCAACATCATTCAAGTCCAAGAGAATGGAGAAATTTTGCAGTGATTATAATATAACTCTCGACCCTTCCACATCTTATTACCCACAGGGTAATGAGTTGGCTGAGTCATCCAACAAAAGCTTGACCATAATTATTAAGAATATTCTATAGGAAAACAAGAAATATTGGCACAAAAGCTTATCTATGCACTATAAGATGATAGGATCACCACCAAAAGGTCTATTGCCACATGACCCTTTCAGATTGTATATGGTACAGAGGTAGTTTTTCCTACCTCATTAGGACTGCTAGTGATGAGACTGTTGCAAGAACAAGAAGTTGAACCAAATGATGTTCAAAGGAGGATAAACCAACTAATCCATGTGCAACAAATGAGATAACATGTCTTTAACAACTCACAACTGCACCAAGACAAAATGAAAAGAGCCTTTAAAAGGTATACTAAGGAAGATGATTTCAAGGTGGATGATTTGGTACTGAAGTGGGGTGCAAGGAATGAAGATACAGGGAAGCATGAGAAGTTTGATCATCTTTGGTCGGGACCATTTAGGATTTTTGCATACCATGGGAACAATGCCTATTTGCTGCAGGAGATCAATGGAGATCTCATTGGTGGAAGACCCGTGAATGGCAGGTTTCTCAAACACTATCTTTCCTAAAAAAAATTCATTCTTTCCATTTAATTATAAATAACCATTTTATTTTTCAAATGAGGCATTTGAATTCAATAATCAACAGAAAATTGAAGCCCGAAGTGAAGGCCCTAAGTTTATGCTGATTTTAGTCAAAGTTTTGTCAAGAAAGTCTTGTAAATAAGTTTGTTTGTCAGTTTAGAGTCTTTTGAGTCGAATAAATCCCAATGGTCAAGAACTTGGTCTACTGTTATTTTCTACCTCACTAGGAGGATAACATCCCCATTGGAGCCAACTATTAGCCCCATGATTTTCATAGCTAGAGTTAGAGGTTTGTCCAAAGTTTTCAGAGTCATGCCTTGGTGTTGGGAAGACCAAGGCATTCCTAAATGAGTCATAGCAAGTGTGTTTTTCATAAAGGCATTGATCAAATAAAGGTAATATGCATGTCAATAGAGAGTTAAGTCATAAGTTGGGTTAAAGGGTGTATTTTCTTTTCATAAAACACCATCATAAAAAGGAAAAGAGTCAAGGTTGTAAAAGTCCATCATGTTCAATTTGTAATGGTCCACTTTTTCCTAAGTTTTGAATCATATAAAAAAGTGGGAAATTATGTGCTAAGGATGAAGTCATAGGTTAGGGTGCATGTCATGTCAAAAGGTATTATGGCTCATCATAAACTTTCATGAGGTCAGAGAAAAACAAATCATGACACTACATATCATTTGTACCGTTGCAAGCTTCAAAAGTGTACCCACTGCACAATTTCATTGTGCAAATTCCTTAACTTGCCTTCAAACGTCTTGTCACCTTGGATAAAAGCTTTCCGTTTCAAATTTCATCCCTTATCCATTTAAGCATGTATATTGGCCACCTTTTTTGTTTTTCTCCATTGCCTTCAAGATTTGTGCATAGTCCATAGCCTCTCCAACGAGCTCCAAATCTCTCTACTACGCAAACTCCATTTCTACGCAAACCCTATGTGTTGCCAGTCGCTACACAAACCATGCGTGTTTGCATTCGCTATGCAAGTCTGTTACTCTATTTTTTGTTGCGTACTCTTCATTCGTTTCAATCACTGTCTAAGAGCCTTTCTTGCACCCCATTTCAAGTTTACCCTCTGAAGGAATTCACCTTTATACTAGGTTTTCTTCATTCGAGCGAAGCCCTAGCCATCCTAGTTTGTTGCGCAAGCTTGCATGATGAGTGTGAAGGTTTTTTTGCTTTGAGCAGTTACTTTTACAAGCAATACATCGCAGAACCATGACTTCAAAGGGAAAGAAGAAATACAAGGGAGGAAATGTTTTCAGATATGAACCCCAAGGGATGACTTTGGTGAACTCAAAACCTGCATAAAAGGTGTCCTTTGAACAGTTGGATGTATGAGATTCTATGAAAACGTTCAGGGGTATAATGTGAAAATAACCAAGAATTTTTATTTGAATTTTAATGGTGTCATCACAACCATTGTAGGGATCACTTTTCCAGTGTCATGTGAAACCTATACAAATATTCCTATACAGTGAGAAAAGTAGTTTAAAGGTATTCCTTTAGATCCTTCATTTTATATTGATTTTCTCAAACCTAAATACATAAATCAGAAGATTGGTTCCACCATCCTTAGGGAATATGTTTTAGAACCTTATGATAATATTTTGAGGGTAATCCAACTTTACTTGTGAGGGTAGGTTTGACAGGGTATGTCAATACCACATACGGCTCCTTATGCAATTTAAAAGGAAAAGCTCCCTAAACTTACCCTTCTACCTATATAGAAGCCAGGGAAAATGGAAGACAGAGTCCAAGACAGGGTTGACCAACTAAAGAGTAGAATGTTCCACTTTTCCTTGGTGAAGTTTTTGGTGGTTGAAGAGCTTATAAATTTAAACATGGATTGGGATTCCTTCTTGATATCAACAAACATTTCCCTGGATCCTAAAGGAGATACCCCCTTGTCTGTTGAGAAATCAACATCTACTAGTTCATGGGTGAAAGGAGGAGGTGTTGTTGAAAAGAGAAAAGGAAAAGAGATTGAGAATCCATCATCCAGTCAGCCAGTCTCGAAGAAAAGAAGAAAAATACAATTCACGGATGAACCCAAGGAGACACAGGCTCCTAGTAAACCACTCACAAGGTCATATGCTAGGAGGTTTCCCATACCCACAGTTTAGACAAAGTTTGTTGAATTTGTAGCCTAGGAGATTGATGAGGAGCAAGTGAAACCAGGGGAGAAAGATTAAGATGTCAAAGAGATGCAACAACAACTCAAGAAATATCAACATGTTATAGCCCAATTCCACCAGGAGAACAAGGAATTAAAAAGGAAACTAACAGAAAAGATTCCTGAAGCACAAACACCATAGATAAATCAGTTCCTATGCAAGAAAGGTCAAAGGAAAGGAAGATTAGGAAAGGTCATGAGACTACAATAGCAGCCAAACTCACATCACCTCTGACAAGGTCCTTAGCCAGGAAGAGTAGTCCAGACATACATGACAAGCAAGAAACATGTCAGAAATCTCATACTTCACCCACAAAAGAAGAAAATAACATAAAATGGTTGAATAAGCAACTAAGAGAAGCTCAAGACCAAATCATCAAGCTCAAGGAAGAAAAGAGAGTATCATAGGAAGGGATCATGAATCATTACAAGAAATGTATACCATCCATAGACAATGCATGTGCAGTCATTTCTAATTCTCAATCAAATTTGAATAGAAATGAATATTTGTTCAGGAAGGTGAGAAATTTAAAGAGAAAAACCTGAAATTAAGAAAATAAAACATGGATTTAAGTTTACAAGTGAAATTGGATGAAGAAGTTAAGGACAAGCTAAATCCCCTTGCTAAAGTTGCATAAATATGAGTGAGGAAGCCTTATTTTTGTCTTTTTTGGGTATGGAACCATGTCAAAGTTTTGTTCACATCATTAAAGTTTTGGAAAACATACATTTTGTTGATGATGAAGTGTTTTTTCATCAAGGCGATGACATGAAATATTTTTTGTGCACAATTTGTTGTCTTAACTAATAAATAGTCATACACAACACTTGTGTAGCGAATATTCGCTACACAAATGTTGTAAGCTGACCTGATCAGAAAGGAGGATATATGATGAAAGGAAAACAAGTTTTGTGGAATATGCATGGTTCCCAAACTTTTTTTCCACCTGGATTCGCATGAGCAACCACAACATGGACATTCGCTACGCAAATGTTGTAGCCAACACTTGCGCAATAATAACCAAAATTCGCTATGCAAGGGTGAAAGAGTTGTCCAACAGTGCACAAGATGACTTGAGGTTCCCCTAAATGGACTTGATGACTCATCACAACCATATGGTCGAATTTTTTTCAAAGATGTATGATTGTAAAGGATATTTTGGTTATGTTATGATTGGCAAAATCATATTTTCTATTTTTAGTAAATCTTGTTGGAGTTGTTGTTTTCTTTGAAAGAAACCGGATCCATGATTCTAGGATGTAGTAGTTTGACCCTAGCATCCAGGTGTGGCATTATTTTTCTATATATGTTGATTTTTTTCATGTAAAGAGGGGTGAGTTGGAAAAAGTATAGAAATTTTTATCTTCACTGTAATTTTCTGAATCTAATAGAAATACAATTGCAGAATTCTTGAACTCCTTATGAAAAATATTCTAATGGTGGTGCTCGGAGGATTGTACTCTTTCTTTGTATGTATTTCTTGTGTACTTACTTTCATATTCACTTTTCTTCTATTTAAATTGGATAATTAAGGGTCTAGAATTCATCTAATGGTGCTCTAGCCTTAATTGATTGGAATTTTGTTTATCTTCTTAAATAAGGTCATAATTCATCCTTTATGATGCTCTAATTTTGTTATGTGTTTATGTTCTTCTTTCACCCTACATAATCAAACTCAAAAATGAAGTTCATCACCTTATTAATCCTTTGTTCCTCTGAGGATTTCTACCTACCACCCATTGTTTTCTTTTGTTTTCAGGGGTTGAATCCATAGCCCTAGAGATACTATACCTCCTTGCCAACAAACCTTGAAAAAACTATCTCAAACATCTAAATCTAGCCATCAATTAAAAAACAATCTATCTATCAGAGATCAAGTCTCAGAGGGAGCCCTCTCTAGATTGGAAAGGCTAGTTTTCAGTTTTAAAGTTGGTTTGTAGGTTACCTTTGTAGATTTTTTCTTCAGCCCAACAATTTACTCTTTGATAGCAGTCTTCTCCAACCGTCCTATTTTCTAGAAGTCAAAGATCTTGTTGTATTTGAAAATATAGGAAAAGGGATGGAATAACCATTTTGGTTACGACTTGATTTGTATAAATATCTATAAAAACCCAATGTAAGAGATATTTTCAGGACAACTGATCATTGTAATTTTATCCAAACAAGAAAACATTGATGATGTTGTTGGCCCAAGGATGAGCATTTCATCATGTGAGAGAAAGGGATTGGCGCTAGAATCAAAGGAGGTGCTAAGGCATTATGGTTTCACTCGTGCATAAATGAGGGGTCCTAAAATCTGTTAGCAAAGGATCTGCAACCGATTAAAGGATTTTGTGATCTAGGTGGATATCAGTGGCCACCCACCTATTCCAACTAACTCAAAATAGTTCTTTGGCAATTTACTATTTTTAGCATTTTTTCGGGTCCTAAACTTCTGGGGCCATTTTAAGGGCCTAACGATGCTTTTTCATCATTGGACACTTGAATGATCACCAAAGGCATGGTTGAGCCTGTGAAATGAAGTTCCTCATCAGTAAATTTCCAACGAGCTATCATGCGCCCCAAACAAAGATCGTATGCCAAAGTTATGCTCCTCATCAATACCTTTACTCTATAGTTTTACAGTTTCTATACATTCTCTCATTAATAAAAATTGTGCATTACTGTATCTTTATGTTTATTGCAATATTTCTGTCTATCTCACAATATATATGTATATTTCATTGTTATATATCTACCTTCATTTCATTCTAAAAAATAATTCGGAGCAATTTATGGATAACCCCAAGTTCAAAGTTGCCAACAGAGTTATTCAAGAAAGTTGTCCAAAGAGAATTGGACCTAGTAGGTTTGCATCCTTTTTTGTATCAGAGCGCATACAAACAATTCCATAAATAAGGGGATGATGCCACCTAGAATAAAATGCCGAGGAATACCAGTTGCAAATGCATAATTGCAACAAGAGGTGAGTCAACTCTGAGCAAGGATGGAAGTCATGGAGACTACTAAGAAGATGGAGCTTGACACTTGAGATGTTAGTGAAAGTGAAAAGACAATAACCTATGAGGAAAAGGAAGAGGAATAAATAACAGAAGATAAAATGATAAGGATGGTCACAAAGGTCAGTTCTAGACCAAAGGTAGAAGTACCAATGTATGAAGGTAACTTGAATGTTGAAAAATTGATTGATTGGATTAATAATATGGATAAATATTTTAATTATGAGGATGTAGATGAAGGGAAGAAGGTAAAGTATGCAATGACAAGGATAAAAGGTCATGTAGATTTATGGTGGGATGAATTGAAATCATACATGAATTGCAAGGGTAAATCCAAGATTAAGAATTGGGACATAATTATTGCTAAATTCAAAAGAAAGTTTATGCCTAAGGATTATCAACTAAATTTATTTAGACGATTGCAGAATCTCAGACAGAAGGATATGGAAGTAAAGGAGTACACAAAGGATTTTTATAGGTTTAGTATTAGAGCTACTCATACTAAGGAAGATGTTGAAAAGGCTTCTAAATACATAAATGGTTTGAGGGATGAGATTCAGGATGGAAATTTCTTTTTGTTCATGAGTACAATTGAAGATTCCTACCAAACAGATTTGAAGGCATAGAAGAAGTTGACTAGAAATTAGAGCCATAAGAACAGAGGAAGAAGTATAGCAAGAGGTAAAGGACAATCTAGTGGCAGAGGAAGATTTCAAAATCTAATATATGAAGGAGGAAGCTCAAGTAGTCAGTCACCAAGAGGAGGAGAATCAAGAGGTAGAGGTAAAGGCAGAGAAATTAGATGTTACACATGTGGAAATACATGCCATATGTCATGGGACTGTCATGAAAATAAGTCAGCAGGTCAGAGAAGTGCACATGTTTTAGAAGCCAAAGAAGAGAATGTGAATGCAGTCACAAAAGAAGAAGTTCCAGAGGTAGGGGAATCATTGTTGATGAAAATATTTTTGATCAAGTCAGAAAAATAAGCTAAGGAACCATCGCATAGGAATATTTTATTCAGGACTATATACAAGTCAAGAGAAATGTGTTGCAAGGTTGTCATTTAAAATGGTAGCACAAAAAATTTGGTTTCCATTGATATGGTAGAGAAGTTGGGATTGAAGAAGAAAGTGCATCCCGCTCCCTACAAAGTGTCCTAGTTGCAAAAATGACATCATATTTTGGTGAATGAACCATGTAATGTGGAAATTCAAATTGGTAGCTACAAGTATGAGGTATTATGAGATATAATGCCCATTGATGTTTGCCATATTGTTTTGGGAATACCACGACAATACAACATAAAATCCATTCATGATGGTAGGAGGAACACATGTTCTCTTGAAAACGATGGACACAAGCATGTATTGTTTCCTTTTTAGGATGAAGAAGCCAAAGAAGAAGCTGGTCGTAGTGTTTTGTTGATGAATGGAAAATAATTTCTACAATAAGTCAAGAAATAAGAGGTACATTTTGTTTGATTTCTAAGCCCAAGGTAATCCTTACAAGTACAAATTTGGATGATTTGCCTGCAAAAGTTAAGACTATATTAGATTAATTTGTTGCTATTATAGTTGATAATTTTCCAAATGAATTACCCCATATAAGGAGTATCAACCATCATATTGACTTAATTACAAGAGTAAGTTTACCTAACAAACCATCATATAGGATGACACCCCATGAGAATGAAGAGATAAATAAGAAGGTCCCAGAGATTTTGGATAAAGGATTGATAAAGGATATTTTGAATCTATGTGTTGTTCCAATAGTACTCAACCCAAAGAAATATGGAGGATGGTGTATGTGTACTTATTCAAGGGAAATCAATAAGATCACAATAAGGTATAGATTTATATTACCTTGTATTGAGGACTTAGATTGTTTGAGTGGTGCTAAGTATTTTTCAAAGACTGATTTGAAACGTGGGTATCATCAAATAGGGATCAAAGAAAGAGATGAATGGAAAACAACTTTAAAAAATAATAGTGGATTGTATGAATGGTTGGTGATGCCTTTTGGTCTCACAATTGCTTAAAGTAATTTTATGAGATTAATGAATGAGGTTTTGAAATAATTTATTGGAAAATTTGTGCCAATATATTTGGATAACATATTTATATACATTCAAACAAAGGAAGATCATTTGAGGCACCTTAGAATGGTTTTGAGTACCTTACAAAAAAATAAGTTATTGATCAATTTGAAAAAGTGTAGTTTCATGGAGAATGAGATGATATATTTGGGATTTGTGGTATTTGAAGATGGTTTGAAAATGGATCCAGAAAAGGTTCAAGCAATAATAAGTTGGCCTACTGCAAGAAGTGTGTTTGAGGTAAGAATATTCCATGGTTTAGAAAGAGTTTATAGAAATTTCATCACACGTTTGAGCCAATTATGTGCTCCAATTGTAGAAACAATCAAGGAAAGTAAAAAACCATTTAAATGGACAAAAACAATTGATAGAAATTTCAAATTGTTAAAGAAGAAGATTAATGAACAACCTGTTTTAGCTTTTCCATACTTTGATAAGTTTTTTCAAGTTGAGACTGATGCTAGTGAAATTGCAATAGGAGTTGTCTTAAGTCAGGAACAAATACCAATTGCATATTTTAGTAAAAATTTGAATGAGGCTAAACAAAAATATTCTTCATATGATGAGGATTTTTATGCAATTGTTCAAGCACTAAACATTACCTCATGCCCCAAAACATTATTTTGTATATTGGCAATCATGCATTATAATTTATAAGCAATCAACCAAAACTGGATTAGAGACATGCCAAGTGGATTGAACTTCTTCATAATTTTACATTTGTGATTAAGCATAACAGTGGTAAGACAAATAAATTTGTTGATGCATTGAGTAGGATTAATTTAATTTTGCAAGAATTTCGAGTCAATAATTTAGGATTTGATGGATTGAAGGAGATGTATAAAGAATATACAAACTTCAGGGATGCTTATGTAGCCTATGAAAACCCAGTTGCCAGCAATAGAAGCCAGTGGTTGAGTTACATAATACAAGAAGACTTATTGTTCAAGGACATTAAACTATGTATACTAAGGTGTTACATGAGGGAAAATCTGATCAAAGAGAAATATAGTGAAGGGATATCAAGATGTTTTGGATAGGAAAAGACCTTTTCTCATATCAATTATTTTTATTTTTGGCTAGGTATGAAAAATGATGTGAAACGATTTGTGGAGAAATGCATAATTTTTCAGCATGTTAAAGGGATAATTTAGATGTTATGACCCAAGGGGGGCATATATATGGCTAAATGTATATGATATGACCCC
>JASDQU010011137.1:44251-55699 GCA_032191745.1 Picea mariana | reverse complement strand
GGGGGGGGGGGTGTAAATATATGGGCCTAAATGTACATGTAATGTGTAAATACATATGTAATAAGCTCAACCTTATTATAATACCATCATATTTGGCATGTAAATCCTCTAGATGAATTTCAACTTCTTCAAGTATCTTATGGTGACCTTCTTGAATCTTGTATTATTTCTCCTTTTGATGCTGCAATGTCACCCCATTTATCAAATTCTGACGTCCTTCTTCAATTCTGGAATGCATTTCTAATTTTACCTCATTGGTATTTAGGGATTATTCAACCTTCTTGCAAATTTTCTGTTCAATTCTTTTGGCAGATTATCAATCCAAGATCCTTCTTTCTTCTTTATTTTGACAATTTTTCTTTTCTTCTTTGAATGTATTAACCTCATCCAAAAGTATTTTATTATGGATTTGTAATCTACATAACTCTCCATCTTTCTTTTTCAAATCTTCTCTTGATTCATCTTTTTCCCACTTGTCTTTACTAGTCTTTTCTTGCTTAAGGTTCTTAAACTCGTTAATGAGTGATTCATTGAGGGATATTATCTTAGATATATCCTCACCCTTATTTTTAATCTCTTCCTTTGCTTCTTTTAATTCATCTTGAATTCTATACAATTCCTCCATTTTTGTATCTCTAATCCATTTATCTAAGAAGGGTTTTTCAAATTCTTCCCATGTGGAGTAGAGTCTAGTATCTTGATCAAGGCTTCTCCACCACTTATACGCTTCACCATAAAAAATAAGTCTTGCTTGAAAATGATCCTTACAATTTTATTTTACCATCCTTAACCTTTCCACAGGATCGATTTCATCTTTATCTTCATCTCCTGTAAATTTAGGTATTTCCATTGATTCTTAAGTGAGGTTTAATACCAACCCTCAAATCACAAACTAAACTGATCTCAAATAGTTATAATATTTGTTCCAATATGTTCTTACATGTTTTATCTTTCCAATGGATTTTGAATCAGCTCAATCAGACATTCCAATCAAAATTTATGATAGTTTTAAGTGAACATACCTTTGAAACCGTGATTTGGAGTTTGTCCTCCTAGCTAACCTTCCTTTTGTTGCATCTCTACAATTTCATCCCTTTTGAGTCTAACATTTCAACCTGTATATATATGAAATATATTCTTTGCAATTCCATAGGTCTGACCAAAATTGGATGTGCCAAGTGAAAGTTATGGTAACTTCCCCACACCTTGCTGATGTTTGGCCCTTTCAGAAGAGAGAACTTGTACATCATGCCCCACACAATAATTGATATCCAATTATGAAAATTGTACTAGAAATACTACAAATTTTCCACTATCCAATGCGATATGTCTAACACAATTTGGATCCTCACTGAAGAAGATATGACTATTTTACCTGGAATAAATGTTTGAGACTAGTTAATAGAACTAGTAAGATACCTTATCTTCCAAACGATGTATCTAGGAAAGTATGGTGACCCAAGAACTTAAATTTTTACCACAAATACCTTGATAATTCTTCCAAATAACGTCTAATTTTCACAGTCTCAAGCATCCCATAAAAAAAATTATAGAGAAAATTCTAAGATGACTTTCTTGAGGAAGGAAAACCCTAGGATCAATGCTTTGATACCAAATTTAATGAACCAAATGCTTAAATAATCATAACAAAACATAAGTACACACCATGTATAAAATGAGAGCATGGATCACACCTCAAATATAGATAATTTACACAATAAATCTTTAAATAATAGGGGAACCCCCTCCAAATAACCAAATACCATTCATACTTCACAATTCCACCGGTCACAATAATGAATACATGACTTCTATATATACCTATACACTTTCACATGAGGCCCATTTACCATTAGGCCAACCTTATTACATATGTATTTACACACTATGTGTACATTTAGGCCCATATATGCCCCCCCTCTTGGGGTCGTATCATATACATTTATCCGTATATATGCCCCCCTTGGGTCATAACATTAGAATGCAGGTTTGTATTAGCCACTACCTATCCCCAAACATGCCATGGGATTCGATAAGTATGGACTCTGTGTTGGGATTTCCAAAGCCACAAAGAGGTAATGATTCTATTTATGTTGTGTTTGATAGATTCTCTAAAATGGCACATTTTCTTGCTTGTACAAAAACTAGTGATGCAACAAATATTGCAAATATGTGTTTTAAAGAGGTGGTAAGATTGCATGGTTTGCCTAACAAAATTGTTTATGATAGAGACACCATATTTGTGGGACAGTTTTGAGAAATTTACGGAAGAAAATTGTTACTAATCTCAATTTTATCTTACCATATCACCCACAAACTGATGGGAAAACATAAGTGGTGAACAAAAGTTTGGGAAACATTTTGAGAAGTCTTATGAATGAGAATCCCAAGCAGTGGGATCATGTGATTTCTCAAGTTGAGTTTGCATATAATGACTCACATAACAAAAGCACATGGATGAGTCCATTTCAAATTTTGTATGCCATGCATCCACGAGGTATATTTTATTTAGGAAATTTAGGAAACCAATAATTAAGGATTGGTGATGGTGAAGAATTTGCTGTGAACATGTGTAAGTTTTAAACCTACGAAGTAAAGCAATGCATATATATTCTTAAGAAAAACAAAATTTAATCAATGGCTCATACACAAAGTACACATAGATTTTATACCAGAAACCCTCAACCGGGAAAACCTTTCTTATATTCATTATATTGAATTTCACCATTCACCATACAATATATATACAATGTTTTTAGGTATTCCGTAGATACCAAAACCTTAATCCCTTAATCCAGGATTAATTTACAAAGCCGCTAAAAATAGCAAAAACACATACGCAGTTGTCAAATCTGACAAAACCCACACACACGCATGCAAAGAATATAACACATACCCAACATGCAAGAGCTACATGAAAGAGTCAAGCAAAAATTGTAGGAAAGTAGCAACAAGTACAAACAAAGAGAAGATACGAGAAGAAGGAAAGTGGAGTTTGAAGTTGGTGAATTGGTTATGGAATAATTGAGTAAGGAGATATTTCCTATAGGAGCGTATAACAAGCTAAATCTTAAGAATATTGGGCCATGTAAAATTTTAAGAAAATTTTCTTCTAATACTTATGAAATAGAACTTCCAAGAGAAATTGGAATTTCTCCAATATTTAATGTTGTAGATTTGTATCCCTTCAAAGGGATAGAGAACGTTTCAATGGATGAACCTGTAAGTGATGAATATCATACCATTGGATTGAAGGAACAACTTCCTAGGAAAGTTCAAAAAGAGATTGAAACATTTTTGGATCAGAAAGTGACAAAGAAAACCAGAGGTAAAGAATACTTTCAATATTTAGTTGAATGGAAGAGTAAGCCAATGGAGGATACTACATGGATGATAGAAAAACAAAAATCTGTGTACGACACAAGTGTTGAAGATCTAAATAAAAAAAATATTCTTCTCTCGGAGTCTGATGCAAGAGAACCTAGTAGTTAATCTTGAAATTGACCCAAAGGGTCACTAACTTTACTAAGGGAGTTGGTTCCCCAATATTTTCTATTTTCATTTTTAATAGTTGTACGAGATATCTCTAGAAGACAATCTATTTGATTAGTTGATAGGTGTCAATCTGTTACTAAAATTTAGGAACAAATTCATATATTTGGAGCTTGGTTGATATAACTCAAGAAGTGTTGGTTTGTGAGCTACCCGAGAGATCTAAGATTCACTGGTTGTTTTTTATTGAATAGAGGTTATCAAATGTGATTGTGTGTAAGAGTGTGAGTGTGTAGAGATCTGACATACCAATAAGGAATTGATCCTTCTTACTGTAATATTATTCCTTCATATGTCTGAATGAAAATCATTGTTCGTGGAATTGTGTTTTTTCTCCATATTTGGTTTTAAAATCTGCATATAAATTGTTTGGGAAGAGCGAAAAGGCATTGTGTTTATAGGTGATCATGTGTGAATCCTTGATATGGATTCAGAGGTAGATTGAGGTCACAGAGGTGAATAATCAACATTTGTTTCATATCAGGACCGATCCAATCGACTTGGATGCATGTAAAATTTGTTCTACAATCTAAGTGAGTGGACCATAGAGATTGGATTGGAACAAATTCCTTTCCAAGATTAATGACCATGATTTGATTGTCAGAACTCATTGTATCACGACCCCAAAACCCTTTAAGGAGTTGTGTCGACGATGGAAAAGAATTGGCGATGATAAATTTGGAGCATGGGTTGGATCATCGACGATGAAAAATCTAGATCGTTGACGACGACAATTCTAGGATCGTTGATGACGACAACTTTGGATTGCTGACACTGGAAATTATAGGATTGTTGATGATGATATGATTTGATCCAGATTTTATGAGCATAATGAAATGACCACAGATTATTAACAGGTTCTTAACACAAAACAACAAAGATACAATAAAACTGGTTTTCTATTCAATAAGGAAATAAGTTGAAACTGTAAAATGCAGCAGAAACAAGATTGCTGGAATGGTGGCGGCTTATCTCTAAGAAGAGATGTGACGGTTGCTCTCATTCAAAAGAATATGATTAAAATGAGGCTCTGAAGGATTTTTTACAATAAACAGGAATTCCAACAACCCTAGTCATCCAAAAACCTAACCTAGGAGATGAAGCACCAAAAGTCATGCGGGCCTCGTTTGCATACGATCTTCATTTTAGGCGTATGATAGCCTGTTGGAAAGGTATCATCGAAGAGATTGATTTTGGGGGAAATATCGAAGAAAGTTTCATAATTCTCCCCGTTTTCCCCAAAAACATCGTTTAGGGCCTCAAAATGGCTTCGGAAGTGAAAAACTGCTAAAAATAGTAAATTACCAAAATTGTTAGAAAACTGTTTTGAGCTAGTTGGAAAAGGTGGGTGGCCACCGATATCCACCTTGATCATGCTTGGTAGCTATGCCGATGAGAAGTGAGTTGACGACGATGATTTGGGGCAAAAAAAAAAAAATAACGACGAGGATAAGACGAAGGATAAGATCAACAATGAAGACAAAAATGGAGTATTGGAGAAGGTTGAAGTAAATCGATGGTGCAATTAAGTTATTTAATCCCAGATCAATGGTCTAAGGTGATGGGGATGGGTCTCATTTCATCAGGATCATTAGATCATCGATATGGTTGGACTTGTGTATTTTCTCTTTGATAAAACACCGAAGACGATATGTGATTTGTCGGGTTGGGACAACTGAGCGTTGTAATTTCCTTCGAACAATAAAACACCGACAATGACGTTTTTAACCCAAGGAAAAACATTTTGTAGTGTGAGAGAAATGGCTTAACACTAGGATAAAAGGAGGTGCTAAGGTATTATGGTTTCATTGGTGCGTAACATAGGGGTCTGGGAATTTGTTAGAAAAGGATCTGAGACCAATTAAAGGAGTTTGTGGACAACCCGAGTTCAAAGTTGCTAGCATAATTATTCGAGAACTTTGTCTAAAGAGAATTGGACCTGGTAGGTTTGCATCAAGGATTCCAAGCAATGGGGTAGTTACAATGTAGAAGAAACCCACAAAACCAGGCATAGTAGGGGGACTTGCAAACCCCATAGAAATTAAATATGATGGAAAAAATGAAGACCAAGACAAGACCAAAGCTGACCCAGAAGAACCGGATCAAAAGACTCAACAATAGAACCAAAACACAAAACTAGGTTTATCTGTCTTCATAGTGACTATGTTTAGTATCTTAAATAGTTGTATTTTTCATAGATAAAGACAACTATAAAATAGGCATTTAGATATAAATATACATAGGTATGGGTTGGAAATCCATTACACTATATTTTTTCAAAGCCCTGTAGCTTGGTTTCCTATACGACAAGCTGTAGGGCTTGATGACTGTAACATTTTGTCTATAATAAAAATATAGAACTTAGCATATATGTGTGTGTGTGTGGGGAACACACACTCAATACATTAGTTAAATTAATATATGGATAACCGATTTATGTGTGGTTCTCATGTATCCATATATTATTTGGACTTTGTTAATATAAACAATGTTATGAACTATGTATTATTTTTTAATTAACCATATTTTATATTCCTTTAATTTAAAAAGTTACTATGTGGTCTATCACATGGATTATATTAAAAAAATATTACATTATTATTTATTATATGAGAATTACTTTATGAGTACTACATTTCTTATTAAAAGTAATTTGTATTGTCATAAGTATTTTTATTTCTAGTCAAATAAATATAAATTTGTTTTTATTCATTTTATTTTTAAACATCTCTTTAATTTAACTTAACCATAGTTACATAAGTATTGCAAGAGGTGAGTTGTAAATATATCTTCCTCACAAAATGACTAACTCATAATTTTTTATTATATTTTTTAGGAGGCCTATTTTAAACCTCAAAATTCCCTTAATTTAGTTTCATCATATGTAAAACCCATAACTATATATATATATATTAAAGAGGATTGATATGTAATATAGGTAATGATCTTAATGAAAGTATACAAGGATAAAATGTATATATAATTTGTGAGTCACCCTAATAGTGAGTAAACATAGTCAACGATTGGGATCTAGTATATACGTAAATAAAATTATTTTTACATGCATTTAATTAATTAATTAAATGTATTTGAGTTATTTGGATTTCATCTCCTTCACACTGTAACTAACTATAACAAGTGTTCCATGGCAGCGTAGTCCCTGCCAGGTAGGAATGGGAACAAATGCGAATAAAGGGTTGGTGGATAGAAAATAAATTGAAATTTATCAAGTTATAGGGTCGTGGATAGCAAAAATTATACATATGAAACTTGTAATTTTATAAAGTAGATATTTACTTTTATAGATACGAAATATGTACTTTTATAAAGTATGGAAATGGGATTCCATACTTGGCATTTTTTTGGATTGCGGGTTGTCGGGCTGGTGCATCGAAAATTGGGCTCTGATGTTCCGTGGGCTATAAATAGCACCCAAAGTTCCGCGACATAAAAATTGACAAGTGGAGTTGTGGACTAGTTGAAATTTAAGGGCGCAGGACAACAAGAATTATAGATATGAAATTTTTAATTTTATAAAGTAGATATTTATTTTTATAGACACGAAATATGTACTTTTATAAAGTATGGGAAAGAGATTCGATACTTGGCATTTTTTTGGATTGCGAGTTCTCGGGATGGTGCGTTAAAAATTGGGTTTTGTTGTTCCGTGGCCTACAAATAACACCCAGAGTTCCGCGACATATAAATTGACAATTGGAGTTTTGGACTATTTGATATTTAAGGGCCAACGTCTGTAACATAGGTTCGTGAACAAAACCATAAGAAGACTATGAATAGCGAATTAGATTTCTTTAAAACAAGGGGTGGTGGACAATAGAGATTGAAATATATGAAATTATAGGTCTGTGGATAGGAGAAATTATACATATAGAATATGTAATTTTATTAAGTAGATATATAGAGCATGCACATAAGCTTCATTTTGGGGTTGTCGGGATGGTGGGCTGAAAATTGGGTTGTTGTTGTTCCGTGCCCTACAAATAGCACCAAGATTTTCGCGAAATAGAAATTGAGAAGTGGCCTTGTGGACTATTTGAGTTTTTGGATCACGGGTTCTTGGGATGGGGGGATGAAAATAGGGCTTCTGTTGTTCCGTGGCCTACAAGTAGCACCGATGGCTCTGCGATATACAAATTGACATGCAGTCTTGCAGACATGGATGATTTTAGGGGCTAAATTTTGCTCATGGGCTAATTTTCCATGTTTTTTCCAAAAACTAGATTCGCTATTTTAAAAATGATTCGCCCAAATTCTATAGGATAAAATTATTTTACCTTAAAAATCGCCAAAATTTTATAAAAACTATATAAAATCCTTATAAATTTGAATATTTTTACAAAAATATCGCCAAACATTTATAGTTGGAATATGAAGGATTAGTAAGATTTTCCAAGGTTTCTACATTTAAAAAAAAAAATCCATCCTTAAAATCATCCCTGCTTGCAGAATGATTTTTTGGATCGCAGGTTCTCAGGCTGAAAATTGGGCTTTTGTTGTTTCGTGGCCTACAAAAATTAAATATGTAATTTGATTAAGTAGATATATAGAGCATGTATATATTGGGTTTTTGTTGTTCCGTGGTCTACAAATAGCACTGAGAGTTCCACGATATACAAATTGAGAAGCTATCTTGCGGACTATTTAAATTTTTTGTATGGTAGCTTCTCGGTCTGGCGGGCTGAAAATTGGGCTTCTGTTGTTCTGTGGCCTACAAATAGTGGATAGAGTTCCCTGATATACAAATTGACAATCGAACTTGCATAGAATACCATACAACCACACATGCATACAATACCATAGATAGAGGAGGAGGAAAATGTTGAAAGAGAGGGAGAAAATGTTGAAACAAAGGGAGAAAATGTCGAAACAGGGTTAGATTTTATATATATAGTTATTCCACCTCCGTTTCAACTGATATATAGTTTCCTTCCTCTACCTCTCTTTCTTCAGTCGACTGCTCAAGCTTTTAGTTTTGATGGATGTTTTTTCAGTTTTGGATAATTCGTTTTTACAGTTTCGAGTTCATGCCGTTTAGAATTGTTTTTTCAATTTTGGTTCATGTTTTTTTCTCAATTTGGATGGATGCTTTTTCAGTTTTGGTTCATGATTTTTACTGTTTCGAGTTCATTCTATTTAGAATTGCGTTTTCAATTTTGGTTTATGTTTTTTTCTTAGTTTTGATGGATGTTTTTTCAGTTTTGGTTCATTCTTTTTACAGTTTCGAGTTCATGCCATTTATAAGGAACACATATAGCATTATTGAATTAGTTTTCCTTTTTACATATGGTGGTGGAAAAAAAAAGAAAAACAATATTACTGATGTCTGTTACATAGGCTACTGGACAAAAGTATGAAACAAATAGCATTCCGGAACTACTTTTCTTTAAAAAAGCAGGTTCTGGACTTAGCCAGTTTTTGGTTCACGGGTTCTTGGGCTAGGGACCTGAAAATCGAGCTTTTGTTGTTCCATGTCCTACAAATAGCACCAATAGTTCCGCGATATACAAATTGAGAATCAGACTTGCGGACTATTTGAATTTTAAGGAGCTCGTTTCCAGAAAATTTAGCATTCACGAATTAGTTTTCATTAGACATGTTTTACATACACTGGTGGAAAAAAGGGCAAAAAGTATAGTACCAATGTCTGTTACAGAGGGCGGTGGACAAAAGTACCAAATAAATATCATTCCAGAATTAATTTTCTTTAAAACAGGGGCTCCTGGACAGAAGAAATTGAAATTTATGAAATTGTAGGTTCCTGGAGACCGTAAACTATACATACCAAATACATAATTTTTTAAAGTAGATATTTACTTTTATACATAGGCTGATTCCATACTTGGGAAATTTTTGGATCATGGGTTCTCGGGCTAGCAGGCTGGAAATTGGCGCAAATTTAGAAGCGCGGTTGCAGACTATTTTAATTTTAAGGGCCTTTGTGGCAAACATTATGAAGGACATATGGTAAAGGTGCAAGAAATGACATACTTTCTATACGTTTGAGTAGAAATAAAGTAGTGAACACAATTTTATGACATTTATATAAAAAATAATAAAACATGATACATATTCCTGAGAATTTAAAGAAACACACATATATATATATGTGTGTGTGTGTGTGTGAAATATGATATCTGAAATTTGAGTGAGTGATTTATGTCATACTTAATGTTGAAAATGTCCAGGCAGGAGAAAATATGCATGAGAAAAAAGATAATTGAGATAAAATAACCAAAATAACTTGACATTCATCATAGATGAAGATAAAAATCTAGGAACACATAAAAGAAGGGAAAAAACTAGCCTTCCCAAATTAGAACATGGACTAAACCCTCATTCCATACTTCGCTAGTTTCTGGATCACGGGTTCTCGGGCTGGAGATTTGAAAATTGAGCTTCTGTTGTTCCATGTGCTTCGAATAACACCGAGAGATCCATGATATACAAATTGAGAAAGGGACCTGCAGACTATTTGAATTTCAAGGGGCTTGTGTCTTGATGCAAACGCACCACCCAGCACGTCTGCTCCCATCAGGACCTTCTCTTCCTTAGGCTCGAAGAGATAAAATGCTCTTCAAATCCCTTATCGGGACTTTTCTGCACCCACAGGATGCTCTCCTGACGATCTCCCTTTGCCCTATCGGGAAATCAGGCTTCGCGTGATCGCGAGTCCTGAAACCGCGGAATCAGGTCTCACCAATTCCCGAAACCCGATGAATGTTCACCTCACGGTTTCCTTTCTCCTATCGAGGATTTTCCCATCGAGAAATCGGTACTTGCGAGGTAGTGAATCACTCACCTCACGGTTCCCCGATTCCCGATCGGCGATGGAACTCTCTGCACCCCTTAGCTCCCCTGTCTAACTCCTTCATGTGTGACCTACTAGTCCACACGACCACGGGCCTTTTCCCCTATCGGAAGTTCGGACTTCGTGAAACTGATCGTAAAACTTACGTCCTCAGGATATCCGATCCTCCGATCTCCGATGCCACCTATCCTCTACTCTGACGCCTGTGGCCCACACTCCAGTGGTGATGGGGAAATCGCGTTTTGAAACTTCACAATTTCAAATGCACTCGTCCACGGACCCTTCCAAGTTCCGAACTCTAATATGCGATGCCACCTGTCCTCCACCTGACAGCTAGGCGGTGGGACCGTCGCGTTTCAGGATTTCGCGACTTCTCCTGTCATGAATTTCTCGTCATCGAGAATCCCGAAATGCCGAACCACGAACTCTTCAAGATCCTTGGACATGCGTCCTTCAGATTAACGGCCCCGATCGCGTCGGGAAATCACGGATCACGATTTCGATATGCTTGAATTTCATGACTTTGGAAACCCCGATATCCCGAACTCCGATTCTCCGGGATCTCCTACCACGCTTCCCTGTTGTTTGGACGACTCTGATCCAATCAGGAAATCATGGATCACGATTCCTATATGCAAGAGTTTCTTGCCTTTGCAAAACCCGATGCTCCCAACGCCGACTCGTCCAGATATCCTGCCACGCGTCCTACCAAGATCTACGGTTGAGATCCTTTCTCGGGATTTCGGGACTTTCAAGGTCTCGGTTCTCAGCCTTATGAAAACCCGATGCTTCCAATATCCCGATGTCTCCTCCAGGTTCTTTCTCTGCTCCTTCGGGCTTAAACCCTGCGCAACTCTCCCGAGATCTAACAGCTTATGAGATTTCGCTGTTTCCTCTGCGGATCCTGACCGTCGATTCCTCCTCCTCGAGGATCTCTTGAGAGGCTGAATGTTCTTTCTCAGAACTTGTCTTCAACTCCTGCGCTTACAACTCCTGCTCAACAGTTTCTCGACACAACCCTCCTGTGTTCTCTTTCAATGATATCACATAGGTGTTATACCTCCTAA
>JASDQU010011137.1:0-28772 GCA_032191745.1 Picea mariana | reverse complement strand
GTGCATAGCGTGGTCCTAACAGTCTTAACATCCGACTGGTCCATGATCTCTATTTAAAGAGCATGGAGGGTCATTTGCCGATGATCGATTGTGAGAAACTCTATTGTAAAATCTCTCTGTAATCTTTTTCTTTGCATTAATAAACTGCTCCAAGTGGTCGTGTTGGCTGGGGCTGTGGATGTTTCCCCGTAGGGGTTTTACCATGTGAAAAAATCGGTGTGTTGATATTTGATCTGGTTATGTGAGTGGTTACTGAAGGTGTTCATCCTCTATTGGAATACCTGTGTTGTTGAACATGGTATCAGAGCCTGTTTGAAGACCCGCTCCTGTTGTAGATCGAGATCGTGAAGCTAAGTTGCCTCATCTCCACTTTCTTCCATTTTTGTACATTTCTAGGCTGAGAGGACTATTCCATTGTGTTCAGAGTGCTCGTTTCAGTCAGAAACACTTTTTGTTTCACTCGAAAAGGTTTCCATTTTCCCAAGATATGACCATTACAGTTAGATCCAGAGGTATAAAGCCTGAATACACATTTTTAAAATTTCTGCAAAGTTTTATTTTGGTTGATATAATTTGTTTCTGGGCTACTACTCTTTTAGATCTGCGTATTCTCTTTGCCCCATGCCCTGTGCGATCTAGGCAAATCAGAAATAGATAGGAAAAGGTGCATCTTCCGGGTAAGCTAACCGAGATCTAACCCTTGTTGTCATCGAGAAGCGAAATTTGTTCTTGTGTGAAAAGATTTTTTTTTTAGCATGCTCTCCAAGGCTGTCTTCAACAACAACAACAACAACAACAACCCCAATCCTCCTTCTGAACATTACAATATGTTTTGCTAGATCATTTGGTTAAAAGTTGCCTTATTAAGTAAGAGGTCTTGAGTTCAAGTCTCTCTTTTGTTACTTTTTTTTGAAAAAGTTCATGCCAAAATTGTAAAGTGTATCTTCAAGTATAAAAGTGAATCACTATAAGTAGCTTTAATATTTTATTTTAGAGTTATTTATTTTGCATGCATCTTTTCTGTTATAAAATAACTTCATTGTAAAAAGTGATCCCCACTTCTCTTTATAAAAGTGGGTCACTTCATAAAGCAACTTACACAATCACGTGGTACTTTGGTTACCGTTTATGCCTTTTTTTAAAAGGGCACAAATCTAACATCATAAGTCCGTTTTTAGTGCCGTTTGTTTTAAAATCGCATAACTTTTCGAGCTCTTTCCATCCAGATCACCAGTTTCAGTTTTTAAATCCATATTATGTACATATTTAATATGGCTTCTACAAGTAATGTCCTGCTTACCAACAACAACTACTTCCAATGGAAATCTCATATGGAAGATTTATTAAGAAGTAAAGGCTTGTACCAGATTACCTTGGGAAAGGAAAAAGCACCCATTGATGCTTATAATAAAGCCAAGTGGGATAATAGGAATGACGAAGCACGTGGGCTAATTAGAATGTCCATCTCTCCTGATTTAAGGTACCACCTTCAAGACATTGATGACCCTAAAGAATCTTGGAACACGATTGAATTTGTGTTTGGTAAACTCAATATTATGCGAGAACAATAGTTAGAAAATCAAATACTGACCTTGAGTCCAAGTGATTTTTGTTGCCTTGGAGACTATCAATCTAGGTTTAAAACACTCAGAATTTTATGTGAAGAATGTAAGATAAAAATGGGGGAAGAGCATTGCATATATCTTATCCTTTCTAAGCTAGGTAGTGCATATTCTATGTTTGTATCTACCTTTTATGCCATGAGAGAGGCTCTAGGGAAATCTTATGACAAACCCACTCTTGAGTCATTTTGTGCTTCTTTGATTAGAGAGGAAGATAAGCTTATACAACTTGGAGTGATCAACAATGCAAGTACCTCCAACAAAGCCCTAGTTGCCCAACAGAAAGATAAACCCAAGTATCCCAAGAAGCAACATCCTCGTTACAACAACAAGCAACATAAGGGTCCCAAATCCACCCAGACAGCTTCCACTCCTAATGGTGAAAAATGAGCAAAATATAAAAGTAAGAATACTAACAAACATTGCAACTTTTGTGATAAAGATGGTCATGATGAGTCCAAATGTTTCAAGAAGATGGCAACTTTAGAAGCAATGATGAAGAAGCACAACATCGGTATTGATTCTACTTCTTCTTCTCATGGACATGCACTTTCTACTTCTGGTTTCTCCTTCAATGCAAATTCTACTTCTACTTCTGATGAGTGGCTTATTGATTCTGGAGCATCTTATCATATGGCTAAGGATAAAGCCATATTTTCCACTCTAAATGAATGTAACACCAAGAAAATATTTGTTGGTGATGATATATCTCTTAGTGTTGAAGGATCTGGAACAATTCAAGTAGAGAATGGTCATTTCAATGATCTATTATGTGTTCCAAATATTTCTTGTAACCTTCTATCAGTATATCAAATCACTCATTCAGGTGAAGGTAAAACCGTAGAGTTTTCACCTTACCAATTTGTAATCAAGGATCTAAATGATCCTAAGCATGTTCTTGCAACCATAATTGCTGATGATATTACTAGGTTGTACAAATTTGACAACTTTGGTTCATCAGCTTTTTCATTAGTTTTTGTTGCTCATAACGATGACTTGAGCAAACTTTGGCATGAGCGGTTTGGTCATCTAAACTATCGCTCATTACAACAACTATGTAATCAACAGATGGTGACTGGTCTTCCTCTTGTTTCATGCAAAGATGGTGTTTGTGCTGGTTGTGTTCTCGACAAACATCATCGGGACAGTTTTGACAAACGTGCTTCTTGGCATGCCTCGGGCCCTTTACAACTTGTTCACAGTGATTTGTGTGGTCCACTTTCTTCTCCTTCCTTTTCTGGATGCAAGTATTTCTTAACTTTCATTGATTATTTTTCTAGACGTACTTGGGTTTACTTCTTAAAACTTAGGAGCAAAGTTTTTGACAATTTTTTGGCCTACAAGGCCCTTGTAGAAAAGTAATCTGGACATCAAATTCAAAAGTTAAGAACAGATAATGGAGGCGAATATGTGAACAATAATTTTACAAGTTATTGCACTACACAGGGCATCCAAATGCACCACACTGTTCCATATACACCACAACAAAATGGTGTTGCCGAGAGAAAGAACCGCACATTAAAAAAAATGTCTAATTGTATGATCCAATCTAAGGGATTAAGTCCAAAGTATTGGGAAAAAGCAATCAAATGTGAAAATTACATAGTCAATCGCACTCCCACAAAGGATCTTAAAAATATAACACTGGAAGAAGGTTGGACTAAAATTAAACCAGATGTAAGTCACTTCCGTGTATTTGGCAGCATAGCATGGGCTCACATTCTTGATGAAAAAAGGAAATCATTGCAGCCTAAAAGTGAGAAGTGTATATTTGTTGGTTATTCTGAAGATGTCAAAGGTTATAGACTTCTTCAACCACATTGTAATGAAATTATTCTTAGAAGAGATGTTAAATTTGATGAAAATCTCTTGGCCTGCGAGCCTAATTTGACAGTTGTTCCTTCTTCGGCCTATGAGCCATCTTCGACGTTTGTGCCTTCTTCTATTCCTATTCTGGTTTCTTCTTCAGATGATGAAAGTGAGGATGAAAATCCACCTCTTCCTACTGACCTTCCTCTAGATGAGTCCTTTTAACCTGAACAAGCACCAATTCCACCGCTTCCTAGATGGGTCCGTTCAACACGAGAAGTAGCTGGTGATCTTGTCAGTGATCCTTCAGATTTGCGTTGAACACATTCACAGTTCCAATGAGCCTCTTCTCTTCTGGCTCAAGCTTGAGAGACTCATGATCCAGAGACATTTGCAGAAGCTTCAAGTCATCCAGATTGGGATACAACAATGAATGAAGATTATCGTTCTTTAATGGCAAACGATACTTGGGATCTTGTACCTCTTCCAAAAGGAAGAAAACTTGTCAGATGTAAATGGGTCTACATAACTATGTATGCATCAGATGGAAGTGTTGAAAGACACAAGGCTTGGTTAGTTTCCAAAGGAGTTTCCCAAGTTGAAGGAATTGACTATAATGAAACCTTTGCCCCTGTAGCCAAAATGAATTCCATCCGCCTTGTTCTTGCCCTTGCCGCCTCACATAAATGGGAGGTCCATCAGATGGATGTTAAATCTGCCTTCTTGCATGGTGATTTGAAAGAATAAATCTACATGGAACAACCTCCTGGATAAGTCCAAAATAACTCTATCCTTGTTTGTGCCTCAAGAAATCTCTTTATAGTCTCAAGCAAGCTCCCCGAGCTTGGTATGCCAAAATTGACAACTTTCTTATTACCACTGGATTCTCTAGATGCCATTCTGATCCTAATGTCTATACCAAGAAAGTAGGAATCCATCTCATAATCCGTTTCCTTTATGTTGATGACCTTATCCTCATTGGTAGTGACCCAAAACTTTTAAACCATGTGAAAACCAGCCTTAAGAAGAAATTTGAAATGACCGACTTAGGATTTTTGCACTATTTCCTTGGCCTCCAAGTTTTGCAAACCAATGAAGGAATTTTTCTTTCCCAGTCTAAGTATGCTTGTGACCTTCTTCATTGCTTTCACATGGATGATTGTAAACCAACCCCTTCTCCCTTCCATGCTGGAGTCAAGCTTACTGCCACCTGTCCTTTTCCTGAAGTTGATGCCACCCTGTACCGCCAGTTATTTGGTAGCCTCTTATACTTGAATCATACCCATCCTGATCTTTCCTTTGCTGTTGGTATTGTTTCCCGGTATATGCAAACACCCCATGAAAGCCATTGGAAAGTAGCTAAAAGGATACTTCACTATGTCTGTGGTATAGTTTAGTTCGGGATACATTATAGTTCAGAGGGGACTCCTTTATTGGTTGTTTTCACTGATTCAGATTGGGTCGGCGACCCTGACAATCAGAAGTCTACTGCAGGTTATGTTTTTAGCCTTGTTTCAGGACCCGTCACTTGGGCCTGTAAGAAACAATAGGCTATTGTATTTTCTTCAGCAGAAGCAGAGTACTGAGCAGTGGTAAATGCAAGTCAGGAAGCTCTGTGGCTTCGACAGATCCTTTCAGAGTTTGGATTCCAGCACCAACATCCGACCAGCCTTTGGTGTGACAATCAGAGTGCCATCAAGCTCGACAAAGACCCAGTTAAACATCAACGTAGCAAACAAATCGAGCTACACATGCACTTCATCAGAAAGCTCATTCATGATCAATTTATTGAAGTTCTCTTTTTCCCTACAGAAGATCAAGTTGGAGACATTTTTACAAAGTCTCTTACAGAAGCGAAGTTTTCCAAACTTCGATCTATGTTAGGAGTTCAGGAAGTTGTCATTAAGGGGTGATAGGCTCTAATGCCTCCTTCCTTCTCCTATTGTGTCACTATTGTAAATCCTTCAATCCTATCCCAAGTTATTCTTAAGGGGGGATGTTAGGATATTTAGACACTTAGGAGTTAGTTAAGATCTACTTGGTCTAATGTGTCGTTAGGTAAAAGTGTGTTTCTTTAGTATGCATTACTATGCATTTGTAGTTAGGAAATCTGACGGTCACGATATGTTCCCAACATAGAATGATTTGACGGTTCATACTCTCCTTGATCTTAACGACCATTGATCTGTGGCTTAACACCCGATTGGTCCATGATCTTTATTTAAAGAGCATGGAGGGTCATTTTCCGATGATCGATTGTGAGAAACTCTATTGCAAAATATCTTTGTAATATTTTTCTTTGCATTAATAAACTGCTCCAAGTGGTCGCGTTGGCTGGGGCCGTGGATGTTTCCCTATAGGGGTTTTACCACGTGAAAACATCGGTGTGTTGATATTTGATCTGGTTATGTGAGTGGTTACTAAATGTGTTCATCCTTTGTTGGAATACCTGTGTTGTTGAACATAGACATATATTCACATACACTCACAAAATATCTCAAGAACCCATTTCATATTTTAAGGGATATGGGTTGTTTATTAGAACTGTAACAAATTTTCCCTTTGTAGTTATTAATGGTTGAGTGGCAAGTTTTGGTAGGAATATAACTAGGATAATATAACTAGGATATTTAAGTGGATAATCTTACATAGCTAATATTTATGTCCATGTTTGAACCCAATTATAGAGCATGGGATACCTACTAATGTTATCATTATGGTATAATGGTAAAGTGTATAGCAATTTATTCATTGAATTAAATCCAAGTTGTTTAACATCTCTTGTTTGATGATGAGCTAGTAGATAACCTTTGGGGAGTAATTTGTTATCAGTTGTAAGTATATTTGTGATATATTGATTTTCCACTCCTATATATATGAATTATGTGTATATTATAGATATTTTTTGGAAAATAATTTTACCTTCTATGAGATTGCATATATGGTAAAATTTAGCATTGAGAGAGACTTCTACAAGTACCTCTTTCCATCATAAAAGTAAGAACACTTATATTCTTGTTGTTTTAAAGTGTTAGTTTGTCTTACAACATTCACATTGTATTGGAAAGTAAAACTCGTTGAGTGGAATTGATATTCATGATGATATACTATTGTGAGAACTCACTCTAAAACGATAAAGAGGGAGAAATAGATGTGGCTTTGTTTGACACCTCCACCAAATACACTCTACTTGGATTAAACCATAAAATAATATAGCATCCTAAATGACGACACCTTTGTTAGATTTTATGCTATGTGATGAGCTAGAAATCCTCATCCAAGAGGATAAGTTTATTATGTTATTGACAAGTTTTGGTTAATGCTTGAATTAGCATAGGAATGTTGTTTTGGTTAGTGTTGTGAAGTTATGGGTAAATGCACGAATGGGTGAATGATAGCTACATGATACTCTATGGATGAATAGACGGAGAGTATGATTCTCAAGGATATATTGGTCTCTTGTTTCCTACGTTTGACTTGAAATTGCAAACCATGAAAGTGGTAGAGATGTTCTGATAAATAAGAACTAATTATTTTGTCATTTGTATTGTATTCAAATATTTTGTATTAGTATGTTTATAGCATGTTTTTTATGTGATCCTTAATGAGAACTCATGGAAGTTTAAGTATGGATTAAGTTGGATTTATTCTAATAAAAAAAATTACCATCCCTTCTTGAGTCAATTTTCCTATTAGAGTTGGGTCGAGTTTTCATAATGCCAAGGAAACTACATTTGGTATCAAATAAAACTACAACAGTAGAACCCACACACTTCCTAGTGACATGAAGGATGTATGTGGATTATGTGTGTGGTTTCTTATGTGATTAGTGTGTTAGTATCGACATGGTATGGTGAAGAAGAAGGAATGATTCATGTCTTCCTTTTACCTCTATAGTAAAGTAATTGTTGGAGGTGTGGTTAAGGAATTAATGAATTTGTTATCCATCATTTACCTTTGATTTGAAGGAGATAATGAAAATTGTAACCTATGAGGGAAATTGTGATGAATGAAGGATTATAAGGTTTGCACAAAATCCCTTGTTGTATAATTAGGGACTAATGTGGGAAAGTTGCAAGTAAAAATATAAGATAAGATAAGACAATTTTATTAATGACTAACAAATTACCACAAATAGGTCAATGGACAAGTATATCAATGAGAATAAAAAGTGGGAGTGCTAAATCCACTCTTAGGAAAATCATGATATAAGGAAATCTATCCAATGCTAAGAAGAATCCAAAGTCTAAAATCTAACAGCATGGAAAAGTGAAACGATGTGATGATGCCTTTAAATAAAGTTTTTTCTCATGTGCTTTAATCTTGATGTAGTCTTATATATATATATATATATAATATACAGAGAGAGAGAGAGAGAGAGAGAGAGAGAGAGAGAGAGGAATCCATAATTATAAAATTTACAATTGTTATGAGTGTATGTTTAAATATATGCAATCATTTGATTATATTGCATTTAAAAATAAGGTTGTGTGTGCATATTAAATATGAAAAGGGTGTTATTGTATCCAAGTAAACACTTGGAGTGGAAGTATCCCATAATGATAATTCTACTTGTTATCTTTGAGGCAAGAGTAGACCTCTTGGGTATGACTGTGTGCTTGTCTGTGGGTGTCAATTTGTGTGGGGTCATAAATTTGGCAACTTAATAAGGAAATGAAATTCAACTTCAAACCCTAAAACTTCACGATTATCCTAAAATTTTAACTGAAATGTTTATGGTAGTTAAGAGAATTAATCCCTATTAATTATGGGATCATCTATGGATATATTTTTGTTGAATGAAGGTGGACCTATTATGAATATTGAATTGACTTTTGTATGCATGTTTACTGAAATTTTTAAGACTAGTATGTGTCTTATGGATTGATGTAAAGTAGAAAAGGTGCTACGTAATGGATACCTTATTTGAGTTTTGGGCCTGAACCAAAGCTCACACATGACTAGTGCATCAATGGTTAGTGATGATAGATAAAAACCTAATGGTATGGGTTAAACATGTGTCTTTACGGGAACATACATACCAAGAAAAACCATGACTGTGTATGGATGATGGAATTATGAATTAGTGTGTGCACTAGTAATGTGTAAGAAAATGACATTGAGTTAAGAAGCCATTAATGGAATGATTGTGTTTTTTGTTCAATGGTTTTTTTTTTTTTTTTAATTGTCTACAAATTGGAACTTCGACAAAGTTGAGAAACTTGAAGAATGATATCTCTTAACTACATAATATTGTGTAAGAATGCAAGTTTACAAGCGTTAGGCTATTTAGACACTTAGGATTTAGTTTAGTTCAACTTGGTCTAATATGTCTTTAGGTAAAAATGTGTTTCTTTAATATGAATTTTTAGTTATGTAATTTGACGGTCATGATAAGTTCTAGACATAGAGTGATCTAATGGATCATATTCTCCTTGATCTTAACGATTATATTGAAAAGTGTCTTAACTCCCGATTGGTCCATGATCTCTATTTAAAGAGCATGGAGGGTCATCTTCTAATGATCGATTGTGAGAAACTCTCTTGTAATGTTTTTTTATTTTGCACTAATATATTGCCTCAAGTGGCCACGTTGGCTAGGACCATGGATTGTTTCCCTATTTAATGATTTTAAACAGGTAAAAACATTGGTGTATTGATATTTGATCTAGTTGTGTGAGTGGTTACTAAAGGTGTTTGTCATGTGTTGGAATACCCTATTTTTTTTAACATGCTATCAGAGGCTCTTTGAATACTTACTCACATTGTAGACCGAGATCTCAAATATGTGTTATTTCATTTCTAGGTTTTGCTATTTTTGTGCATTTTTTGGTGGAGAGGATTGTTCCATTGCATTCGAAGCACTACTTTTGGTTGGAAACACTTTTTGTTTCACTCGAAAAGGTTTATGTTTTCCCAAGATATGACTATTTTAGTTAGATCCAGAGGTATAAAGTCCAAATACACCCTTTTAAAAAAAAATGCAAAGTTTATATTTTGGTTTTCTATTTGTATTCTTGGTTTGTTACTATTTCCGTTCTGCATATGCTCTATGTGATCTTAGAAAATCAGAAACAAGGCGGAAAGTGTTTTCTTTTCTGTGTATGTTCTTTGCTCTACACTTTATGTAATCTTAGAAAATAAAAAATAGAGAGAAAACTTGAATTTTTCGGGTAAGCTAACTGAGATCTAACCCCATTATTATTGAGATTCATAAAACATTTTTTCAAAATTTTTCTTGTTTTTGTGCAACTGTGTTGAACTTTTTTTGTAGGAAAAAACAAGGGTTTTGGGGGTAAGCACGCACTTTGAGACAAAGAGTACAAAATAAAACCTCCTCCTTCATTAAATTTGATATATATTTTACATTAGCTCACTTGGTTGAAAGCTTCTTTATTTAATAAGAAGTTTTGAGTTCAAGTCTCTCTTTTTTAAGCTATTTTTTGAAAAAGTTCATGCAAACTTGAGTTATCTCGTAACTTTATTGTAAAGTGCATGTCACTTAAATTATAAAAGTAAATCATTACAAAGTAACTGTAGTGGTATTTTTTAAAGTTATTTTTGCATGCAAATTTAATTTGTAAAATAACTTCATTGTAAAAGTGATTGTCATTTATTCTATAAAAGAGGGTCACTTCATAAGTAACTTATTTGTAAAGGTGAGCTTACATGAAAAGTTAGAGACTGAAGGGAAATGTTATATACTCAACGAACTCATTGTGCATCCATCATCATGTGGGTTGACTTCTACTTTCCATGTGGCACCTTGGTTACCATTTATGTCTTTTTTTTATAAAGGGTTTAACTTTCACATCCGAAGTCCATTTTTAGTGCTTGTTTTTTTAAACAACCTATTTTTCGAGAGCTTTCCATCTAGATAGTTAGTTTTAGATTTTGAATCTATTTTGTCTACAAATTTTAATATAGCTTATCCAAGTGATATTTTTCTTACCAGTACCAACTACTTCTCATGGAAATCCCATATGGGGGATGTACTAAGAAGTAAAGGATTATACATATTACCTTGGGAAAAGAAAAATCCCCCATTGATTCTAAAAAGAAATCCAAATGGGATAATAAAAATGGCAAAGCATGTGGATTAATCATAATGTCTATCTTGTCTGATTTATAGTTTCATTTTCAAGGAATTGATGACCTAGTTGAAGCATGGGATAAGCTAGAAGCTGCATTTGGTAAACACAATGTGATTTGATCCCATCGGCTTTAAAACTAGTTAATGCCTTTAAATCCCAATGATCTCCCTTGCATTGAAGATTGTTTATCTAATTTCAAAACACATATACTTTTACTTAAAGAATGCAACATAGATATGAAGGATGAATTGTCCATATATTTTATGCTTGTTAATCTTGGTAGTGCATATTTTGTCTTTGTATCTACCTTCTATTCTACTAGAGAAGTTCTAGGGAATTATTATCAAGATCCCACCCTTGAGTCTTTTTATGATTCTCTTACTAGAGAACAAGATAACCTCTTTCATATTGGAGTGATCAACACTGCATGTACATCTAAAAAATCCTTAGTGGCCCAATATAAAGACAAAACCAAGAATCCAAAGAAACAACATCCTTGCAACAACAAAAAGAAAAACAAGGGTCCCAAACACTATCAACCAACTTCTACCCCCAACGGTGACAAAGGACCAAGAAAAAAAAGTATGAAGACTGACATGCATTGAAATTTTTGTGGGCAAGATGGTCATCTGGAGTCTAATTTTTTTTAAAAAATGGAGGCCTTAGAAGAAACAATGAAGAATCACAACATCAATATTGAGTCTTATTCTTCTATCTCTTGCTCTCATAGACATGCACTTTTTTCTTCTAGTTTCTCCTTCAATGCAACATCTACTTCTTCTTCTGATGAGTGGTTTGTTGATTTTGGGGCATGTTATCATATTGCTAAGCATAAAGTGTCATAGAGTTGTTCTCATAGAAATGTTATCATTTTTGCATGTTACACACCAAGATGTCACACTTAAGTGTCGCACCCTAAGTCTCACAAGTGTCGCAAAGTAACATATGCACCTTGGAAAGTGTCACATGCATTGTCTCAAGTGTCGTATGCACCTTACCAACTGTTGTATTCATTTTTATAAGTGTCACAACCCCTTGAAACCATATAAACATTTTTCGCAATCCCTAAGTCATGTTGGAAGAAGAAGCCCTATCATCAGACAGTCAAAACATACATTTTTCTTGGAAACATTGACCATTTTTGGGAATTTTAGAAGGGTGGTGCTCCCCTACCCATGTTGAGGGAGCATCACTGCTCCCCCTGCCATGTTAAGGAAGTTCCACTTTTGGCCACTTATGCTCTATCTCTCACTAAAGGGGGGAACCAGTCTCGTTAGAGGGAATCTTGGGATCTTCCTCCTTTTCCTAAGGGCCAGATCTCTTGGGGTGAGGTTTGGTGTGGTTGAATACTATAATATGTCTCTATCCTAGGATCCAAATCCCAAATTAAGGAGCCATATACTCAACCATATCCTTCATTATCTCATGGTGGTTAAGCATCTCAAGCCTATGTATTGAAGGTATTTCCAAGGTGAAGGGGGGAAGAATTCATATATCAAACCTTTGATCTTAGGAGAAGCATCTGTTGGACACACCTACCACACTTAGAGGGGGGGTGAATGAGTGTGGGGCTCTTTTTCCCAAAACTTCCCTCTTACACAAAACCTTCTTAGTTAACATTCAATATTTATTCATTACCCATTGTTGTCATTTACAACCAGTTAGATGTGAACATATATCAACAATATATCATCAACAATTCATCACCACAAGGAACACAAAGAGCACAAGATGCATGTACAATTTTTCTTTTTATTATGGACAACAATCTGGGGTTTATCAACAACAACTGAATAGAGTACAACTCTACAAGAGCACCAAATCTATAATGCAAGACTCAACTTACACCCTCAGCACCAACTGAGATGAGGCAACAATACTCAACATATATCAATCTGTCAACAGGTATGCGACTTGTCAGTAGTGCAACCTACATGTGTACATGCCCTGGCTCACTACAGCCTGCGTGTGCATGCGGCCAATGTATAATGCAACACACATGTGCTTCTGATCTTCTTAGGGTTTGTCTAACTCAGATCTTCTGCAACCAATTTATCTTTCTCTTCTGTTTCTCACTGCCCAAACTGACCACCAACTAGTCAAAACACATCCAATCTCTCCAATATCTTGCTCATGCTCCACAACAAATCAATATGAATGCTATCTCAATCATGTATAAACAACTAGTATACCATAACAATCATGTCACCACTAAATCAAAAGAGTACTTCTCACTCCATAAACCAAATCAAAAAAACTGAACCACATCATAGAAGCCATACCAAGAATGCCCTAAGAATTCACAACACATCAAACAATAGTATCCATCAAGACAATAATGTAACCATACTAGTGTCTCAGTGATAGATCTGAGGCCATAGAATGCAGATCTAGAACCTGCCTCATCATCCAAGAGCTTGGCACTAGCTCAAGCACAAGTCTTCACCATTCTATCCACCATACTCTCCCTGTCTTCAGACAAACCATGTACATACTCACCCTATACACATCCAACCTGCATATACCTCAATGTATATGCATCCTATACACAGACTACCTGCGTATGCATCAAAAAATAGGGTTTCTGAAGTTCCAAGAATTTTGCCGTCAAGATCTCCGACATTGCCGAAACTTTGATGCGTCCATGAGATCCTCGTCTTGCTCTCTTTCTCAAAATAGATATTCAATCATGTCAATATATTCACACCAATAAGAAGATATCACAAGAAGATCTCCATCAATACTCTAAAATATATTCACAAGAAGCTCTCCATTGATCCACAAAAAGGATTCTCACCAGATGTGCTTTTCACAAGAGATCCTAGCTTCTTATTTATACTTTCATCTTCTAGGACATTTAACCCATTTCTAGGTCACTTAACCCATTTCTAGGTCACTCAACCTATTTTCCTTATTTCAGGGTTAACCACTTTCCATAAATAGAAACTTCTCCAATACTTTATCATTTAAATATTCCTTCTTGATTTTGTCACTTCTCTTTATTATTTAAATTAATAATCCATCTTGATTTTGTCACTTTACTTTATCATTTAAATAATTATTTCTTCTTTTCAAGCACTTTGACTTCTTTGGCCTTGGGGGCTTCAAGCCTTCATATGGGGGTCCTCCAACTTCATAAGGCCATAACTCTCAAACCGTGAGGAGTTATGTGACATTCCACATACCATCGGAAATGACATGACAAGAACTATCCATCTAGGATAGTTTCACCAACAACTTCATTGATATTCATCTCATTATTCCACATACAAGCATGGGTCCTCCAACGATTCTTCTAGGATAACTCAAACCGCAAAGCGTCTTCCCATGAGAGCTTTCACCATAAGGGGACCACTTTGGAGTTCATCCATTTGTGAACCTTATCCATCATGATAAGACAATAATGAGTCATCTTTTCATCAAACAAACTATGCATCATCATGTATCAATGAAAAATCATTGATCCATCTTCATCTATGCATCATATCAATGATCCATCTTTATCAATTGGTTTCCACTTTGACATCTATCATTCTCATCAAAGATAATTCATTTAATTTGTTCATCAATTATCAATCAATCAAGCCTATAAAACAATCTATCACTTGACATCATTCAATTATTTGACATCAATCAATCAAACCATTGGAATCAATGACAACATGATCCAATAACATCAACATTTTTATTTCAAGGTTTTCATGCAATGGATGGACGAGGAGAGCTAGGAGGATATTTTTGCATCATCAAACATGCTTTGTAAGTGCCTTCTTTGGATTTCCAATTAATATTAACTTGGCATATTCCCTTCAAGTTCATTTGTTCTACATCTACATATTTCTCGTCTATTGCCATTTTAGTCTTCATAGATAGATATGCTTTAATCAATCATATAGAGTAGGAGGGAGGGTTCCTTTTATATTCTTTTTGAGACTTCACTTTCATTGAGGAGCTTGGAGATCAAGCCCAAGGTTGGAGCAGTGAGGAAAAACATCACAACAAGGTACACCACATTCTTCTTCTCTCTTGCTTAATTAATTGAGTTAGATCTATAGGGACGTTAGCAACCATTTGTTTACTTTTGTCTTTGGTCCAAGTATAGGGGTCTTGGTCCAAAGGGGATCTTCGCCTGTTTGGAGGGTAATATTTCTCACAACAGAAAAATGACAACTCCATTAGGGATTGACTTTTGACTAGTCTTTCCTTTCTTTTCATCTTGAATCCTTGCTTATGATTAGATATTGCTTGTTTGATTATTCATTATGATCTGTTTCCCCTTCTCTTTTCCTCATTGAAGAATTTACAAATCCATTAACTAAGTTTGATCTATTGAGTCTGAGCCTGTGGAAGCCTTTTTTGAGCTTTTTTAGAAATTGGCCCTCCCTTGTAGTTCACACTAGGGTTCCATTAGCTTGATTGGTGCCCCCCTTAAGCCTCTTCATGGGTGCCATTAGCTGACAGAAACTCCCCTTGGGCCTCTTGGAGGGTACCATGGAACTCTATCTCTTTGAGTACAGGGGCTCCAATATCCTCTTTTAGGTGGATTTGCTTGTTTATGCCCTTCTTTTCTCAGTCTTCTTTTGAGATGAATTTATCACAGAGTCTCCTAGGTTGTTTTTGGCTTTGTTTGATCGATAATTTGACATCCCATCACTCATTTCATTTCCTTCTTTGAGTTTGAAATTTTATCCTAGTTGTGATCCCCTAGGGTTATCAAGATCCCTTTGTTCATCTTGCCTTTCAGTTCTCTGATCTTCATTTTCTTAAAGCTTTCAGATTGCTTGAATGTTTAGGAATTTTCATCAAGTAGGGTTTGAAAAGGTTGTTTGGTATTGATTCTTTTTGTCTTCATTGAAACATTTAACTTTCTGACTGATTAGGACTATCTTGTTTACCACAACACAACCTTGAATGTTCCTTCTTGCTACTCATTTTTTGAGGATTTTCATAAGTGTTTGTCTTCTTTCTCTCTTTTGCATATATGAGTCCTTGATTGAACAAGTCATCTCACACTTGTTCTTGTTTTCTTTCAGTTCTCATCATCTTTGAGTGCGCTTTGTTTGATTTATTTTTTGCATCATACTTCTTTGTGTCAAACATAGATGTCTTTCATTTCATTTGAAAGTTAAGAAGCAAAATAAAATGCATATCTCCTTGCATACATAATAAAATGAAGAATTGTTTTGCATTCTTTAGGAAATTTGTTTTGGTACACGTTTGAAAAAGAGCTAGTTCTGCATGTGCATTTTGGTTTTTGAAAACATTGCTTGGTATTTTGGCATCTTCTTGATCCCATAAATTGAAAGTTTCATAGGTTTGAGTGCTTTCTTTTGTTAAGAAGAATATAACTCTTCTCCTTCCCATACATAGAATGCATTGAACAGAACATATTGCATCTCATTCTCTTGCATTATATTGAAGTCGAGTCTCTTTCACATCATCAATTTCATATCCTTGAACCTACTAATTAAAAGAAATTAAAATCAACCACATGCTAATAAAATCAACTAGAACATTTTTTGGTTTTATCATGCCAACAATAGCACAATATTAGGGTCTTTGAACTAGGAGAAGTGAGTAAATTTTCCAAGACTACTAAATAGAATGTAGAGAACTAAAGAGTTAACAAATCCAAAGTTTTTATAGGCATAGTTGTGAATCCCCTCTCACACATGGGATAAACATGAGGTCACGTGTTGAAGAGTAGCAGAGATCACCCCTCCAAATATTGACCAATCGTAGTGGAAAAATCTTATATTCTGGGTCCTTCCTGAAGTGTCATTGACTCATTTAGTTTCGATACTTCGTGAAATATGAATCCGTTCGGAGTCCTCTGGAGTCTACTGGTCCACTTGTCCTCATCCCTATGGAATAATTTCATACTTTTATATCCTTCCCATACATTTGGTCTCGACTATCGACTGTACCCTTCTAGAGGATGACTGCAAGTTGGTAACCTTAGTGGCCTTTCATAGGTATCTACAGAGGTGACTATGGGGGGATTCCCGCAGTACCTAAGGAATACATCATATTACCCTCTTAGTACCCTTGGAGGGTGACCCTATGAAAGCGAGGGTTTCTTGCACTGAGAAGGGTTGTTATGTGAAGGTTGGGGTAACTACTTCTCATTTTTTTCGTTGGCGGCTTGATATCCCATCTAGATCCTTAAATCTAATGTTGCTTGGTTGATTTATTTTAGTTTTCTTAGGAGTGTGTTTCTTTGAATTTCGTAGTCGACCTTCAGATCGAAGATTTCATAGTATACAAGTTCTGGATCCTGAAGTTCAGGAACCTCAACCCAATGTTTCTTATGATGGAATGATTGAAGATCAAACTTCTGAAAATGAGAGCGTAGTTCCTGGAAGTGCCCAACACGTTGAAGCACTGGTCACAACCTTTGTAGAAATGTAACATCCCGCTCTGGCGCACTGAGCGAACTTATTCTTTGAGGACACTTGCTCGCAAGTGATCCAGATTATTATGATATTAAAACATTTGACTTTGATTATGATGCGTCATGGGTAGATGACATGTTGTTTTACTACATTGACATAGACATGTGCTATTGACTTGGTTTTACTAAGTGTGCAGGGTTTTGGACCATGAGGATACAGAGGCATCGATGGAACCCCTTGGACTCCGGATCGAGTCAGGGAGTGTGCTATTGGGGTTTGATTGATTTATTGTGATATTAATACATTTTGATTTGATACTATGATGTGAACATGTTATGACATGATTTGTTGATGATGCAGGCTGACGATAGCTTGCCGACCAGACTCACATATGGAGTAAAGGGGTCACACACGACTACCAGAGAGGTTGAGGGAGAGGTGTGGACAACAACCCTGCCACAACCTACTAGCACTCCTGCCGTGGCTCGAACTGTAGGTTAACGATTTCTTAGTTCGAGAGGACCCATGATGCCATGAGGGTAGAATGTGACAGTCGCTCACGATGATTCTAAGGGGCGCACAATAAGGCGAGGGACTTATTCCTTAGAAACCCTTAGTCTCCCACAAGTTCACCTGGCGGAGTGTTGACTCCAGGTGTTATTGATGTCTACCAATCAGTCAAGAAGCGAGTGGCACCCTTGGAGCACGTGGTGCATCCTGAAGGGCACGTCGCGCAAAAGAAACAAAAGTGGCGAGTGGCACCCTTGGAGCACGTGGTGTGTCCTGAAGGGCATGTCGCGCAAAAGAAACAAAAGACGTGAGTGGCACCCTTGGAGCACGTGGTGCGTCCTGAAGGGCACATCACGCAAAAGAAACAAAAGTGGCGAGTGGCACCCTTGGAGAACGTAGTGCATCTTGAAGGGCACGTCGTGTTGATGATGATAACGGAACGAACCTAGATGGCCCTAAGAAAAATATCTCATTAATAAATTTTAAAACAACTTCCCTAATTAAAATGTCGCCCAGTTCAGAATCTAAGTCCTAAGTCTAAAACTTCGCTAGGGGTAAAATTTTGTCTACCCTTAAGAAAATATCTTTATAAAAATAAAATAATAAAGTTTAAGAAAAAAAAAAAANAAGACGTGAGTGGCACCCTTGGAGCACGTGGTGCGTCCTGAAGGGCACATCACGCAAAAGAAACAAAAGTGGCGAGTGGCACCCTTGGAGAACGTAGTGCATCTTGAAGGGCACGTCGTGTTGATGATGATAACGGAACGAACCTAGATGGCCCTAAGAAAAATATCTCATTAAGAAATTTTAAAACAACTTCCCTAATTAAAATGTCGCCCAGTTCAGAATCTAAGTCCTAAGTCTAAAACTTCGCTAGGGGTAAAATTTTGTCTACCCTTAAGAAAATATCTTTATAAAAATAAAATAATAAAGTTTAAGAAAAAAAAAAAACCCACTTAAGCAATAAATTTTGGTCTTCATAAATTTTTGGGTAAAATGAAGGGAGTAAGAAATTAAATAAAATCTATGGATAAAATGTAAAGAAAAAATTAATTGTTTTAACTTTTGATAGTTTAAAAAGATACTAAATTAATAATAAAGTAAAAGAGGTTAATTTGCACAACTGTCATTTCTAGCTCATTAAAAAGGGGAAAGAGGGAAATACAAAAATTAGGAAACTAGGGAATGAGGTAACATAAAAAGGGAAAGATGGGGAACTTAAGGTAAAAAGTGGGAGGTCTACTTAGTAAAGAATCTGCAATTAAGAACCTTCTAAATTGAACTAATTTAGCAACTTCATTTTAGGGAAAGTCTTTAAAACCTGTAAGGGAATCTAGGGACACCTAGGAGTAAATTTAGGAGTAACTCTAGGTGGGTGAGGGAAATAAGACAATTTAATAAATTAAAGAAAATAATTATTGGAGGAATGTGCAGGATGAATGACACTTGTACGAAGGAGAAATTTTAGAAGATTTTATTTAAAACTTAAATTTAATGAGATTTAGGGAAAGATTGGAAGTTCTAAAACTCTAAAAAAGAGAGGAAGCAAGAGGAAGAAGGGGATCAGCTGTTAGCGTAATGTTACGCTGCCAGATTAGTAACTTGATTGATTTACTTGTGGGAGTTGGGATTTCCCATCTCGGAAAGGAGTGGTAGCTCGGCCTTGCGAGGCGAGGTGGGAGCTAGACATACGATCTGGATAGTGTGTGGCCCCTTTGCGGCTCGAGGGGAAAAGGGGGAAGAAGAGTACCTCTCGCGTTGGCTAGGAGGTACTGGTGTAGTCTCGACGGTCGGCGAGTGGGAGTTGCACGGAGCACACAGACGTCACTCGGAGCCGGCGAACAGGCCACAGTATGCTTTTCGGTTGATTGATATAATGTCGTAGGATGTATGTTTTAGATCTGCTTGTGTAATTTGTAGGTAAACTGTGGACTAGATTCATGACTGAATTTTATAGCTTGGCTGAATGATTGTCGTGCACCTTCTTATTACATGACTGGCTTATCCCTTAGCTAATGTGTGATTCATTGGTGTTTCTGCCAGCATGATCCTCTACCTGCACTACACCTTAATTATCCAACGACTGCCTATTTGTTCATTTAATTAAATATTGACTGCTTTTCCCTTAATTCAGAGAGCATTTATACTTACACCAACGAATGCATATAACCTTATCTCATGAAGTGATTACATTTATTCCAGCGAATTCTCTGCGATTTAGATTGTATCTCTGCGATTTTATGATGTCTAAGGGATGGCAATTTTTAAAATGTTTCATTCTGCGTTTTCTTTTTCCTCTTTATTGACTATGTTGCTACAACACAATTCGTGTTCCCCTTTTTCCATGGCACACTTTGGGTTGAGGGCGTCTACTCTGATGTGGATTTAGAATGTGGGCCGGCCAAATGCATTGCCACTATTGGGCATGATTTTTTCCACTACTTGTAACCTGTGGTGGTCTGACTTAACAACCGAAACGTGTAAACTCTTCTAGGCGAGTCGCCTTAGACCCATTCTGCATTCCGATTTGATTTTTATTATTTTAAAACAATTATGTAAATTCCTGTGTTTTCTATGGTTCAATTTTATTTTTAAAAGAGCATTAGAGTCCCTGCAATTCAGTTTTCTTTTTAATTTAAAAGAAACGAAGTCGAATTCCAATGCAACCTTGGACCAAACCATAGATGCTCGACTCCTACTCAATTTGGCTATTGAGATGTTGGTGGACTTAGTTTAGGGTCCTGCGTGGGATACGGTGGCTCTGTTGAGATAACTATAATGACATTGAACCCGATGGACCCCTTACTGACATTCCGGTTCCAGAATTGAAGTTTTGTACTCACTGTGTCATGGGCGAATTTATGGGATAAGAAGTCCTGTGTGAAACCTGCTTTTTGATCGAAAACCTTGTGACTCCGTGTCCCTTATCTTGAACTTTTTCCTTCTTTATATTCACAGAGTCATGGGCTGCGTTTGGTTGTTCTCATTTTCTGCATTGTATTTATCCTTCCTTTGCAAAACGATGGGACACATCCGCCTCAGTCATTGACAACGATCTTGAGCGTTGTGTGTTCTAGACGTGCCTGCTGTAGCTTCAGTAACTTGACAATAATCCTAGATGATAGGGAATCTTTTTTCAAGGGCGCGACTGGTGGATATCTTTATGGCCAGTTTTGCGGCTAATCCATGGATGCAGTAGTTATGATGGATGTTGGGTGGCCATCTTAGATTCTGCGTTATGTCATTGACCTTGAAATCTGTGCAATTATTGACTTACCTCATTAATGCCTTTTATTTTATTTCTTGTTATTGACACATCTCATAGTTGTTCATTGTCTGTGTGTGATATTATTCTTATAAACACATGCTGGCCACTTGACCTGTAGACGATTAGCAAGCAAGTTAATTCTTTACCTTTATTTTTGTTATTGTTTTATGTAAAGTAGTAACCCTTTAACTAAGACCACGTCTCAAATAGAGCCTACAAATTGCAACAATTTACTTAAGGTTATTTTCCAGGAAAAACATGTGGTGGTTAAGTAAATATTTTGATGATAATAATTGCCTTTATCCCTTAAATATTATAAATGTCCACAACTCATTTAGTATAGGATGATATAATGAAAATTTTATTTTTATATGAATCATAATGTCCTTTAAAGCCAGGTACAATATGATAATATGTTGTTAGTGATTGAGATCCTTCCTTATTCTCATTATGATTGAATCCCTTATGCCTTATAATTGGATGTGTAAGGTGGCATTGATATCCTTATGTACTAATTAAAAGATTGGGACCACCTTATGATACCTTGGAATAGGGTTGTAATTTAGCCTTGAAGTCTTGTGTGGTTAAAAGGTATTGATCCTTTAATTCTTTTAATAGATGAATAAAGCAGCCTGTACTTCCATTAATTGTTCTTTAAGTTTGATCCTTTATAGTTACCTTGAGAAAAATAATAAACATGTGGATATGGAATTGGTATTAAATTTTTAATTTATCACTTGAGTAAGATGATTCATTTCTTTATGTTACATAGTGAGCTACATAGGAGTGGTACTTGTCACTTGAGTTGAATCGTCTATAAGTGATGCTCGACTTAAATGAGCTTGATCTTAACAAGATACTAATCATATTTAAAGAGTTTACGACAATTCAAAATTACAGTTATGCCCTTGTGTTTCTTGCTATTCTTCATGTAATTCCTATTGCTCAATTGTTTTCTTTTTATATTGCGTAATGGGTTGATTAATCATAGCAGATTATTTTGTTTGGAACCAGGATAGGTATGACGGGAATGTGTGTATTCACTTCATCTTCCACTAGAAATGTTAGCTGCAATTGAATTAATGAATGATTAATTCTGTGCCTTGAAGTAAAGTAGATGACTACCCTTGCTTCTTGATTTAAATAAAGTTGTTTTCATTTTGCTCACACTTATGTCATTTCATGATGGATTTCATAATCAAATTCTCTTGCACTGTGGAATTATTATAATGTGTGTTGATTCATAGAACTTTATTGCGCAACGATCGTCCTTGATGTTTGTTGATTTAGTATATTTAGTTTGGTCTGGATTGTGTCGGGCGGGATGTAGACACCCCCCTGTTCCTCAGAACAACCGCCAACCCTGAGACCTTAAATGGTTAAAATCGATGAGAACCTGGGCTTGAGTGTTGCTTATGTGTCTTGGAGGTCCTAACCATTGCAGGGTAGGACGGGCGGGTAGTCAGTCTTATATATTTTGTCGATTGATTGTCGTTCATTGCATGCAGATACTTAATGTGCGTCTTAGGTCGTCATGTTGTGTTCGTCGTTGTATGTGTCTTGTTCTTCATCGAGTGGCGACGTAGAATCGAATGTGTTTTCTTTTTTTTTTACCCTTGTACACATGCGCACACACAATAGAAAAAAAATGTACTTGTTATAAGAGGTTCATTACAAGAAATCCTTGCATCCTATGTGAATCCTCTTTTTACTAATCTACTCGGCCAACCACTTACCGATCCACCATCCACGAGATTTATTAATGACTATTCTTGTTACATTTTACCGCCCGATTCAACCACTACATAATCATTTGGCATGAACCCACCATCGTTTGGTTTTCCTGAAGGACTTGGGAATTTTTCCACAAATCCTGTAGTTGATACTGATGGTACTTCATCTTTACCGAAAACATTTATGGCCCAGGTAACCTCGAATCAACCACTTACAAATACATCTCCCTTCACACATGGGTTAGGTAATAATCTTGCTTCATATTTTTCACACATGAACACACCAAGTGCTTTACTTGGGCATACCATTAGTCAGATGGCCAATAGTCAAGTCATTCACTCGACCATGGTTACACAAGCTACTCAGCCTCCATATCAACCATCACATATGAATACACCCTACATTGGAGGTCAATCTTCAATGGGAGGCCAACCTTTCGCTGGGGGGAAACCTCAGTTGGAGGCAAATTTTTCACTGGGGGGAAACCTATGTGGTTGCAACATCAACAAGCCTAGGGGAAATCCTCTCCTGAAAATCCTTCTATCCCTACTACCATTGGCCTGTATCTCGGGAAACCATTTCAAGGAGTTTCTAATCCTTTGTGGGCTCAACCCAATCCAGCGGGCATTCCTCGACAATGAATTTTTCCCTATCAATCCATAAACCCCACGATTCCAATGCAACAATCCCTTCAACCGCAATACATGGAGGGACCATCATGTCAATTTTAGTATGTAGGAGGTCCATCAGGACAACCACCTTACATGGGTGGACAACCCAGGAAACCACTGTATATGGGAGGACCACCTAGTTTTTCCATCTCGCTGCAACCTGGATATGGTCCTATTGGTGTTCCCATGCTGCATGGTTACCACCAGTATCTACACGCTAACTGACAACTTCCATTCTTGGCTACATTATATATTACATATCTCTCATGTTTAATAAACGATATCATTTTACATGCCCCATTTTGTCCCACCATCCCTGCCAAATTACCGTTTGACATCCTGAAATTCGACGAAAAACCTGGGGAAGATCCTAACAATCATGTTATTGATTTCCATTTATGGTGTTCTTCCAATTATTTTATGGACGATTCCATTCATATGATACTTTTTCAAAGAACACTTATAATTTTAGAAGCCAAATGGTATATTGAGATATCATGTAACTCCTTTGTCGACTTTAATTCTCTTTCCATGGATTTCCTGACGCATTTTCAGTTCCCCATATGGTATGAGACTAGTACAGAGATTTTGACCTCTCTTTAGAAATCATTTTCCACCCACATATCCGATCATATTCATGAGTGGAGATGACATAGACGATTGATTAAAGCTCTAATTCTGGACCAACTCCTCATGGATTGGTTTACAAAGTCACTCTTTCCACCCATTGCTCGGGATGTTGCTATGGGGAATGTTGTTATTGAGGAGTAGTCTATCATATGTGCATAGTATTTGGACTTGGTATATTCCCAATCCAAAATTTTTTATGATCTGATCCCTCATGTTCCTCGTATGTCAAATGATCCGACAAGACCTGCCCCAGAACCAATTTTTGTTTCAGAAACCAAAAATTCTTCCACTTCTGCTCAAACCTACGAGGTGAATGCGGTCCAATCCACTTTATATTAGAAACAAAGAGGTAAGAACAAAAACAAGGTTAAATCCAAGAAATATTTTGACCAACAAGATACTTAAAAGACTGTTGATATTCAACCGAATAAGAAGGCTAAGTTTCCTTGCATGATTTGTGAGGAAGACCACTACATGAAATATTTCCCTAATAGTGAGGTAGCCTCTAAATTTATGAAAGGTACCTCCCAAATGGTTCAACAACAACATCTGGTTGCACAAAATCCTTCCCCTCTGCAAGGGGGAAACACAGGTCATTCCCACCATGGGGATGCTTCCTCGAGTGCCTATGAGGTCTATATGTTTAATACGGTTAATGTAACTACTCAAGAAAATACTTATGACACTCATCCAGGTGATCAGGATAATGGAAAGGTTATTGATCAACCCTCCACATCCACTCCCCCTCCATCTTCCAATCCTCTTCAGATTGAGAAGCCAATTTCTGATGCAGTGTTGCACCTGCCCAAGGGAAAAATTTGAAAAGAAAAATTTAATCCAAGCACTCGTGTCATCCAAAACTACACTATCATTGAATATTCTGCACAAGTGCCTTGTTCTATGTTAGACCTCAAAGTTATAGAACACTATTTAAGTCAACATAGAACCATGTTGTCAGCCATTGGAGCTATGGATTTGGAGGAATCAATTCTGATTACGTTTAATATGGATTATTTTAACGAGAGGCTCTCGCACCACCTCAAATTCCAAATTCAAATTTTGGTTGCTGGGAAGAACGTCCATCACACTATTTTGTATGAAGGAGCCTCCACCTGTATCATGTATTTGCCTTGTTGGAAATCCCTTGGTTCTCCTAAACTTACCATGTCTCCTACCACCCTGAAAGTGTTTGATGGACATGGTCTCCATCCTCACGAACTCTTGCAATATTTTGTTGTGACATTGAAGGGTAAAACCATTTTGGTCGATATCGAAGTGGTTGACGTGCCCCTGGATTACAATTTGTTACTTGGTAGTAGTTGGTTCTATGTGATGACCAATGTTGCATCTTCGGTGTTTTGTATTTTATGATTTCCCCATCAGGGAAAAATTGTCATTGTTGACCAACTTGACTATATAAATCCAGATCTCCACAATGCTGCAATGAATAACATCCCTTATCTAGGACAGTTTAGTCTTGAGAGTGTAGGAGTAGAACTTATTAAGGATTCCTCCCTCATGGGGGTTTTTCCTTTACCTACTCCTACCACTCTACAGTTCATCATGTTAAATATGATTTTGAATAAGGTACGACAATCCCTAGAAACACTTGATCCTTTGGTAGTACCTGGTCGTTACGAGCATAGTTATTTTCCTGTGTTAAGCTCATTAAAAAATGAAATAGAAGCTTATGAGCATAGTTCATTGTCTCTATCAAGATCATTAAAAAATGAAACATAACCCCTTCCATTTGAATTGAGCCTCACTCTGGATCAAATACTTGAACCTTCTTTTCCTCCACCTAGTGAAAATATTCCTATTAGTAACCAAATGCCTAAACGAGTAAAGAAGAAGAGTCACTGTAGAGAACAATGCTTGGGGGGAAGGTATCCAGCCTTTGGACATCATGCTGGAACGAAACCACTAGCTTCTATCATGCAAGTTGGGGGAAAAATACCTCTTGAGAGAGACACTGCTAAGAGTGATCCTCACTTGGGGGTCTTTCCCATCGTAACGTAGTAGTCTTTTCTAGAACAAGATTAGTCTTTGTTCTTTCTCATGCTCGTAAATACATGAGAATAGGTTATCGAGCTTAGACTTTTTTCTTTCCTGTGCTCATTAATACATGAGAATAGGTTACCAAGTATACTTTTATCTCTTTTTCGGACTCGTAAAATCTATACAGAAAAGGAACTCTTTGGAGTTTCCTTTAAGCTCTTTTCAGACTCCCTAAACATGAAAATATTGTTGAGTGAGCTTGTTTCCTTTCACACTCATTAAAAGGTTTGAAAGGGAGTATTTCGAGTGGTATTTTATCTCTTTTTTGGTCTCGCAAGACTAATTACAAAAAATGAATAATCTATTCAAGCATGACTAAAAGATTTCTCCCTTGTATTGTTTTACACTTTTTTTGGGCTTGGGAGACTAAATTTATGAAAACGTCACTCATGGAGTCATCTTTAAGTTCTTTTCAAACTCTTCAAACATGAAAAAACACCGAGTTTACCTTCTTTGGGCTCGTAAAATTATGGATTGAAGGACCTATGTGAGTCCAATCTCCAGGACCCATACAAGACCAAAACCCTCCTTCTTCAAGTTATTTAAACATATGTCAAGGGAATCATCCAAAGGATGAGCTATACCGAGCATTTATTATCCTCCTCAAGCATGTTAAAAAATATAGAGGTACTCATATATCTGGATAGGGGAAAAATTGAAGGAAGTGGGTCAAGTTTCTTTTGGAATCCATTATGAAAGCTATTGTTGTCTCCCTTGAACATGGAACTTGTTTGTGTCTCGTCTTACAGTTGGATAATATGCTTGTCTCTGAGTAATGCCAATTCCATGTTTCATTATACTTTTTCGTTCTAGTAAAAAATTTCTCTTATTTCTGTCACATTATGTTCTTGGTACTCATCGAGTCAATGTTTCCAAGTAACTTGTTGTGCCTCATCATGTTCAAGGGAAGTTTCACTTCAAACCATCCATCTGCAGTATTACCAATTTCCATTTCGTATGTCAGTCCATACTCATTTAATCTACCATATCACATCACTTTCATGTGTCAGTTTCGTGTCGATGATGGGGGATACATCAAGGCCCTCCTTCGATGAGTATGTTCTTTTCAACTTCAAAACATTATCCGAGAATTAGAGTTAGAAACTAGTTAGTACCTTGGGACCTGCATGCTTCAATGGCATGCCTCCTCGCTTTCGATAGTAGGTTTACATAATTGACCTTTGATCATATGATTCGACGAATGTTCGACCTCAGATCATTTATTCACATTCATTGGAATGTACTAAAGCTACCTTGGGGATCATTTTCATCATTGGTGATTTCCCTCAAACTTGTTAACGATATACCTCAATGGCCGATAATCAAGTGGTTTCTATCATGCTCGACATCAAGTCACTTATTCGCATGGATATATTCGTATCGTTTCGGTATTGGGAAAAAGACCCTGGGTTAGGTGCTCACTCTATTATGTTCTTTTCCCAGGCTACGATGGAGATAATTTGATCATGTAAAATATTTCAGTACAATCACCATGCTGAAAATCTTACTGATATATATACTTTCACATAGATCCACATTGTATTGATCCATGGATGTGTTTTGTCATCTCGTAGCTCCACTGTGTATTTTTCGTGGCCACGATCAATTCATTTCATGGAGGTATCTCTGGTGTCCATATCCTTAGTCAGTATTTTCATGGATATGTAGTGTACTGGTTAGTGATTATTATTTGAGTAATCTCGTATTCCGAGCATAGGTATGCCTTCCTTTTAAATGGAACGTATTTGTATATTGATTGATTATTGTTTGCAGCTTCTTTCAGGTTCTCCTACTACAACACCCTTGCATTGAAGAATTTGTAAAGTGTTTCGGCCATCAGTTTATGTTCTAACCTCACACTTTAGGGGGCATCTATTACACGCCAAAATGTCACACCCTAAGTGTCGCAAGTGTCTCAAAGTGACGTATGCACCTTAGCAAGTGTCGCATGCTCTGTCTCAAGTGTTGTATGCACCTTACCAAGTCTCACATTCATTTTTATAAGTGTCACAACTCCTTGACACCATATAAACATTTGTCACAATCACTAAGTCATGTTGGAAGAAGAATCCCTATCATATCACATTCGAAACATACATTTTTCTTGGAAAAATTGACCATTTTTGGGCATTTTAGAAGGGTGGCGCTCCCCTACCCATGTTGAGGGAGCATCGATGCTCCCCCTGCCATGTTAAGGGAGTGCCACTTTTGGCCACTAGCACTCTGTCTCTCACTAAAGGGGGGTTCCATTCTAGTTAGAGAGAATCTTGGGATCTTCAACAAAGTTACCAACTTAATGAGAATTGTGACCTCAAAACAAGAACTCTGGCCCAAAAAACCCATATTTTTGCAAAAAAAACATGAAAATCAACCCCCAAATCAAAAAGTGGTGCTACCGGTAGCACCATTTTTTCAAACGGGGTCAAAATTACAACATTTTTCAAGCATGGACTTCAAAACTCATACAACAGGTCAAAAAAACCTTAAAATCAACAACTAAATAAAAAATGATGTTATATAAAGCACACTGATTTTTTCAAAACGTCAAAATTAGAGATATTTTGAAAACATAATTTTAGTAGTCGATACCATTAAAACCAAAACCTCAAATTGAAAAGTACTGCTACCGGTAACACCCATTTTAAAATTGAGGTATTAAAATGACAATTTTTTTTAAAGTGGTGAAATAAATCATGATTACTGTAAACAAAATCATAAAATCAAAACTTAAAATCTTACTTTTAAAATATTAGTTTATCACCCCAAGCACAAGATAATACATAATTCCATGAAAACAATACATTTAAAAATATATATTCAAAACCCAAATTCGAAAAAGAAAAACACTAAAAAAAATGGTGGAAAAAAAAACTAAAAGAAAAAAAGAAAAAAAATTTAAAATTTCCACCGAAAAACAATAATTTTAAGAATATATATATATATATATATATATATATATATATATATATATATATATATAT
>JASDQU010011136.1:236746-258976 GCA_032191745.1 Picea mariana | reverse complement strand
TTGTAGGCCAAAAACTTGTCAAAAAATTCACTCTTGAGTTTTAAGAAGTAAACCCAAGTACGTCTGGAAAAGTCATCAATGAAAGTTAATAAATACTTGCACCCAGAAAAAGGAGAAGAAAGTGGACCGCACAAATCACTGTGAACAAGCTACAAAGGACCCGAGGCATACCAAGAGGCACGTTTGTCAAAACTGTCCCGATGATGTTTGTCGAGAACACAACTGGCACAAACACCATCTCAGCATGAAACAAGAGGAAGACCAGTCACCATCTGTTGATTACATAGTTGCTGCAATGAGCGATAGTTTAGATGACCAAACTGCTCATGCCAAAGTTAGCTCAAGTCATCGCTATGAGCAACAAAAACTGATGAAAAATATGATGACCCAAAGTTGTCAAACTTNCGAGAGCACAACTGGCACAAACACCATCTCAGCATGAAACAAGAGGAAGACCAGTCACCATCTGTTGATTACATAGTTGCTGCAATGAGCGATAGTTTAGATGACCAAACTGCTCATGCCAAAGTTAGCTCAAGTCATCGCTATGAGCAACAAAAACTGATGAAAAATATGATGACCTAAAGTTGTCAAACTTGTACAACCTGGTAATATCATCAGCAATTCCAGTTGCAAGAACATGCTTAGGATATTTTAGATCCTTGATTACAACTTGGTGAGGTGAAAACTCGATGGTTTTACCTTCACCTGAATGAGTGATTTGATATACTGATAGTAGGTTACAAGAAAGATTTGGAACACATAATACATCATTGAAATGACCATTTTCTACCTGAACTATTCCAGATCCTACAACACTAAGAAATCTATCATCACCAACAAATATTTTCTTGGTGTTACATTCATTTAGAGGAAAAAATATGGCTTTATCCTTAGCCATATGATAAGATTCTCATGAATCAATAAGCCACTCATCAGAAGAAGAAGTAGTAGTAGAAGGTGTATTGAAGGAAAAACTAGAAGAAGAAAGTGCATGTCCATGAGAAGAAGAAGAAGAAGAATCAATACTGATGTTGTGCTTCTTCATCGTTGCTTCTAAGGCTGCCATCTTCTTGAAACATTTGGACTCATCATGACCATATTTATCACAAAAGTTGCAATGTTTGTTAGTATTCTTACTTTTATATTTTGCTCCTTTGTCACCATTAGGAGTTGAAGTTGTATGAGCGGGTTTGGGACCCTTAGGTTGTTTGTTGTTGTAGCGAGGATGTTGCTTCTTGGGATACTTGGGTTTATCTTTCTGCTGGGCAACTAAGGCTTTGTTGGAGGTACCTGCAGTGTTGATCACTCCAAGTTGTACAAGCTTATCTTCCTCTCTAATCAAAGAAGCACAAAAGGAATCAAGAGTGGGTTTTACATAATTTTTCCCTAGAGCCTCTTTCATGGCATAAAAGGTAGATACAAACACAGAATATGCACTACCTAGCTCAGAAAGAATAAGACATATGCAACGCTCTTCCTCCATTTTTATCTTACATTATTCACATAAAATTCTGAGTGTTTTAAACTTAGATAGATAGTCTCCAAGGAAAGAAAAATCACTTGGACTGAAGGTCAGTATTTGATTTTCTAACTGTTGTGCTCAAATAATATTGAGTTTACCAAACACAGATTCAATCATATTCCAAGCTTCTTCGGGGTCATCAATTCCTTGAAGGTGGTACCTTAAATCAGGAGAGATGGACATTTTGATTAGTCCACGTGCTTCGTCATTCCTATTATCCCATTTGGATTTCTTATCATCATTAGTGGGTGTTGTTTCCTTTCCCAAGGTAATCCGGTACAGGCCTTTACTTCTTAATAAATCTTCCATATTGGATTTCCATTGGAAGTAGTTGTTGTTGGTAAGCAAGACATTACTTGTAGAAGTTGTATTAAATATGCAGATAATGTGGATTTAAAAAATGAAACTAATGATCTGGATGGAAAGATCTCAAAAAGTTGTGCGGTTTAAAAAAAAACGACACTGAAAACAGACTTCTGATGTGAGAGTTATGCCATTTAAAAAAAAAAGGCATAAACGGTAACCAAATAACCACGTGATAGTGTAAGCTACTTTATGAAATGACCCACTTTTATAAAGAGAAGTGGGGATCACTTTTAAAATGAAGTTACCTTATAACAGAAAAGTTTCATGCAAAATAAATAACTCTAAAATAAAATATAAAGCTACTTATAGTGATTCACTTTTATACTTGAAGTGAAATGCACTTTACAATTTTTAGCATGAACTTTTTCAAAAAAAGTAACAAAAGAGAGACTTGAACTCAAGACCTTTTACTTAATAAGGAAAATTTTAACCAAATGGTCTAGAAAAACATATTGTAATGTTCAAAAGGAGGATTTTTGTTGTTGTTGAAGACGGCCTTGGAGAGAAAAAAATTCGCTTCTCGATGACAACAAGGGTTAGATCTCGGTTAGCTTACCCGGAAGATGCACCTTTTCCTATCTATTTCTGATTTTCCGAGATCGCACAGGGTACGGAGCAAAGAACATATGTATATCCAAAAGAGTATCAACCTGGAAATAAAAAATACAAACCGAAATAAAATCAAAATAAAACTTTGTAGAAATTTAAAAAATGTGTATTCAGGCTTTATACCTCCGAATATGACTGTAATGGTCGTATCTTGGGCAAAAGGAAACCTTTTAGAGTGAAGCAAAAAGTGTTCCTGAATGAAATGAGTGCTCTGGACGCAATGGAACGGTCCTCTCAGCCCAGAAATGTACAAAAATGCCAAAAAATGGAGATGAGGCAACTCGGCTTCACAATCTCGATCTACAACAGGAGCGGGTCTTCAAACAGACTCTGATACCCTGTTCAACAACACAAGTATTCCAACAGAGGATGAACACATTCAGTAACCACTAACATAACCAGATCAAAGATCAACACACCGATGTTTTCATGTGGTAAAACCCCTACGGGGAAACATCCACGGCCCCAGCCAACGCAACCACTTGGAGCAGTTTATTAATGCAAAGAAAAAGATTATAGAGAGATTTTACAAGAGAGTTTCTCACAATCAATCATCGGAAAATGACCCTCCATTCTCTTTAAATAGAGATCATGGACCAATCGGTTGCTAAGCCGTGGATCAATGGTCGTTAAGATCGAGGAGAGTATGAATCGTCGAATCACTCTATGTCAGGAACATATCGTGACCGTCGGATTTCCTAACTACAAATGCATACTAATGCATACTAAAGAAACACACTTTTACCTAACGACATATTAGACCAAGTAGATCTTAACTAACTCCTAAGTGTCTAAATATCCTAACAATAAAGAATATCACCCTCCAAATAGATTACATAAATATCATAAGGGTCAAAGAAAGGGAAAATATTTCTCCTCTTATCAATGTTATCATTGTGATAAGATGGGACACATTGATAAGAATTGTCCTGCCATAAGGGAAGAATATAAGAAGAGAAATAACAAAAGGCATCATGCCCATGTAGCTGAAGATGATGATCCACCCAAGAAGTTGACTAAAGAAGAGATTGAATATTATTTTTTGTTTTCATCCTTCTCAGGATCTCGGACACTTGGAGAGGATAATTGGCTCATGGATAGCAGTGCCTCTAAGCACATGACAAGTCAGAAAGAATTTTTTTCTAGACTTACAAAAAAGGACTTCCCCTAGAAATTTTCACTTGGAGACGATTATCAATACCCTATCAAAGGAATGGGATAATCCACCTACAAACTTGATTCAGGAACTCCTATGAGAATGAAGGATGTACTTTATGTACCAGGTTTGACAAAGAACTTACTTTCTATCTCAGCTTTAAATATGAAAGGTTCCAGGGTTGCATTCATAGATGGTGAATTTCTTATGTGGCCTAAAGGAAAAACTATAGAATATGCAGTTGTTATTGGAACATAGGAAGGTGGGCTGTACAAGTTAAAAGGTCACTCAGATGTAGCCTTGACCCACTCTACTAAAAGTCCTTGTGAACTTTGGCATAGAAGACTAGCTCACATCAACTACAAAGCCTTACCATATGTAAGAAAGGTAGTTACATGTTTACTAGAATTAAAGGTTGATCATGAAGGTGTATGCAAGGGATGTGCACAAGAAAAGAACATAAAGAATCATTTTCCAAAGAGAGACAATAAAGCAGAAGGAATCTTGGAACTTGTCCACTCAAATGTATGTGGTCCAATGCCATCAACCTCTCTAACCAGGTATGTATACTATGTATATTTTATTTATTATTACTCTTGTAAGACTTGGGTTTATTTATTGAAATCAAAAGATAAAGTACTTGGAAAGTTCAAGGAATTAAAAGCCTTGGTAGAAAACCTCTTCGAAAGGAAAATCAAGATACTCAAGTTAGAAAATGGAGAAGAGTACACTTCAAATGAATTTGGAAGATTTTGCAGATATGTCATGATTAAGAGGGAGCTCACCACTCCCTATAATCATCCTCAACAAAATGGCGTAGCAAAAAGAAATAATAGAACGATTATGGAAGCAGTAAAATGATTCACGATCAAGATCTTCCAATGCACTTATGGGATGAAGTAACAAGAACAACAATGTATGTCCAAAACAAATTATCCCATAGTGCACTTAGATTCAAAACCCCTAAAGAAATTTTCACCGGAAATAAGCCAAAAGTAAGCCATCTAAAAATATTTGGTTGTATAGTATTTGTACACATTCCAAAAGAAAAGAGAACTAAGTTGGATACTTCAAGAAAGAAGGGAATATTTGTTGGATACTATGAGGTCTCTAATGCCTTTAGAATTTACATACCAGATTACCATCATATTGAGATCAACAGAGATGTAACCTTTGATGAAGATGCAACACTCAAAAGATCAAGGAAATGATATCTTGAAGAATTATATGAAGAACCTGTAGCTCCCAGAGTTGCAGAATCCGTGAAGGAAGTTATAGTTACCCCCGATGATGAGATTCCAGAAGATCATGATATGATAGAATCTCAAGAACCTCCGTATATGATGATCTCTCACAAGAGAAAGTCAACTTGGGCGAGAGAATTTATTCAAGATGCAGATAAGTATGGTGCCCCAGAAGGAAACATGAGAAAAAGAAAGAAACCTAAGCCATTCTCCAACTATATGGCCTTGATGTGTGATCTCATAGAAAATGAACCTACTTTCTTTGAAGAAGTCGTTCAGAAGAAAGAATGGGCGGATAACATGACAAAAGAATACCAATCCATCATAAAGAATGATGTATGGGAAGTATTTCTCAGACCAAAGAACAAAGATGTGGTATCTTCCAAGTGGATATACAAAATAAAACATGCAACAGACAGAAGTATTGATAAACAAAAGGAAATATTTGTGGCTTGTGGTTTTTCTCAAAAGGAAGGTATTGACTATGAAGAAACATTTTCTCCTGTAGCTAGATACACTTCTATCATAACCATCATATCTCTTGTAGCTAAAATGAAGTGGAAGGTACACCAGATGGATGTGAAAACAACTTTCTTAAAGGATGTTATTGACGAAGAAGTGTGTATAGAACAACCACAAGGATTTGAAGTTGAAGATAGAAAGACTCATATCTGCAAGTTGAAAAAAGATTTGTATGGGTTGAAGCAAGCTCCCAGACCTTGTTATGGAAGAATTGATAGTTTCCTAACAAGCTTGGGATTTACCAAGAGTAAATTTGATTCTAACCTTTACTTCAAGGTTATGAATGATGAGCCAGTCATATTGCAACTATATGTGGATGATTTATTCTTGACTGGAGAAGAAAATCTCATCATAGATTGCAAGAAGAAGATTTCTACAGAGTTTGAGATGAAAGACCTAGGCCCGATGCATTATTTCTTAGGTATTGAAGTTTGGTAGAGCCAAGAGAAGATATTCCTTCACCAAGGGAAGTATGCAATTGAAATACTGAAGAGATTTGATATGTTGGAATGTAAATCCATGAACACACCCATGGAAATGAATTTGAAGCTCCTGGTTGATACTTCATTAGAGTTGGTTGATGTTACTCAATACAGAAAAATTATTAGATCATTGATGTATCTAAAGAATATCAGACCAGATGTATGCTTTGTTGTGAACACCTTGAGTTAGTATCTGGTGGAACCTAGACGTGTTCACCTTGTAGATGCAAAGCTTGTGATGAGATACCTTAATGGTACGTTGGATTATGGTCTTTGTTATACTAGAGATCATGAATTCAAACTGTATGTTTATACTGATTCAGATTGGGCTAGAATTGCTTTAGACAAAAAAATCACTTCAGGATGTTGTTTTAGTTTGGGGTCAGCCATGACTTCATGGAAAAGCAGGAAGCAATCCATTATTGTTCTTAGCACGATAGAAGCAAAATACATTGCATCATGTTTCTCTAGTTGTGAATCCATATGGATTCATAAGTTGTCGATAGGTCTATTCGATCTAGAGATGGAATCCACCGTGATTCTATGTGATAACTAGAGTTGTATAAATATGATAGAGAACCCAATGTTCCATGATAAATCAAAGAACATAGAGATCCGGTATCACTACATTCATGATATGGTGCATAGGGGAGATATAAAGCTCCAATATGTTGGCACAAATGAGCAGGTTGCAGATGTGTTGACCAAGCCTCTGTCTCACGTGAAGTTTGAGTACTTCCAAGACAATCTTGGTGTTGTCTGAAAGGAACTCCCTCGAAAGGGGGAGTGATGTTGATGATACTATGGTATCCTGACCAAAAACGGGTAGCTCCGTTAGGATTTTATATCCTAGGGGATTGATCATCCCTGGGAAGATCCCAAAGGTCTAGTAAGGACGGTCTGTCAGAGTACATGTGCATGTATATTCCATCTGTGGTAAGTAGTGGTAGCTCCATTAGGATTTTATATCCTAGGGAATCTTATGATTCCTGGGTAGATCTCGAAGGTCTGGTAAGGATGGTCTATCAGAGTATCATGTGGTAGCTTGTTAGGATTTTATATCCTAGGGAATATTATGATTCCTGGGCAGATTCCAAAGGTCCAATAAGGATGGTCTATCAGAGTACCACAAATGTTGTTGTTGATACACCTGCCTCATTCTGTTGATGATGTTGTTGTTCCAGCCTCGTGTTGTGGATGATGTTGTTGTTCTAGCCTTGTGTTGTGGATGATGTTGTTTTTCTAGCTTTGTGCTATTGATGTTGATGTTTTAGCTTCATGTTGTTGATGATGATGATGTTACTCCAGCTCCATGTTGTTAATGATGGCGAGAAAAACTTTCGATGATTTATAGATGTGCTAGTCAATGTTTGAGATGTTGATGATGATGTTTCCCTCTCCTTCTCTTGATGATGTTGTGTTGGGTCATGTAAGTATAATACCCTTAAGGGGGAGTGTTGAATTATTGTAACTTTGAAGAATATTCTAATTATATTTGAGTTATTATCTTATAGATCAAATACCCTTTTGCAGATTGATCATGTCAGGTCTTATTTAAGATCAAATCTCCTTTTTTGGATTGGTCAAACCATATTTATATGGTGGTATTTGTAAAGTCAACCCCTAGTGTTTATAAAGTGGTTTTAACCACTTCTAGAAGAAGTCTTCCCTACCATGTGAAGAGACATAAGCCTAGTGCCTCCTCAACTAGTATTTATATGTGAGGATGGCACATCACTTACACACACTCACACTCACTCATCTGGTGCACATATATTGAAGGAAGTTGGAGTTGCGGGAGGAAGGAGAAGAGAGGTGCATGCTCAGTCTTAGTTTATTCTTGATGTTTTGGTCTTATTCTTGGCATTGTATTGGCAATCTATTATTGAGGAATTTTTGTTGGGTTTTCTCCCCCATGGGGGTTTCCCGGGATAAAATGTTGTGTACCTTGTGATTGTGTTTCTTTCATTGATCCTCTTTATGTTATTGTTTTGTAAATGCATTGAATGCTCATGTAATTTGGAAATAACCTTATAACATCATTAAAACTTAACAGATTTAGAGTTGCAAATGCTTGATGGAGGTTGCATGTGCCAGTAGATGGTGTTGGATCATTACTACCATTATGTTCGAGAAGAAATACCCTAGGAATCATGTATCTCTTGATGCAAAATCCTATGAGAATGTGGAGATTCATCTAGTTGATGATACTATAAAGCATAGGGTTGTATCTAAGAGTTAATATAGGGAAAACATTTTATCAAAGTAGGGAGTGAGTTGTAGCCAAAAAAGTGCTACTATTTGAAATGGTAATGCTAAATCTCTTTGTCAAAGATAGGATTCCACTTCTATTTGTGTGTTAAACAGGGACTGAGATGATTATGTCAAGGGAGATCTAGGTGGGAGGTCTAATCTCAAGAAACAAGATATTCCAATTACTTCATGTTAGATAAAGAATTCACTTCTCTTTGCGAGTGAAGCAACAACCAAGAATAATGTGTCAATTGAGATATCAATGGGAGGTTGAACCTAATAAATTATATTTGTCAATGCCTTCTTGCTGGAGAAAAAAATCCACTTCACTTTAGGAATGAATTAGGGAGATTCTTCAATGATTGTGCCAACTTAATTTAGGGTGGAAGGGAACTCTCCAGAGAACTCTATCTAAACTACTACTTCTGAAGTTTAGTAGTATAGGTGGGGCATGGAGCCAATAAATTGGATCTATGAGAAATGAATGTATCTAACAAAAAAAATAAAATCCAATGTACGCAATATTAACACTCCATACCATTATATTGCATTGAACCAATGTTACATGATTTCTTTTACATTGGAATATTTGCAGATGGTCCAACTATATGATCCATTAATCTTGTACTAGAAAAACCTATAGCAGAAAATGGGATAAAAGAGATGCATATTCATGCATCAAGGATTCGAAAAGTGTAAATATAAATAAGTAATGTCCACAAAATTAATCGACAAGATATATTAGGGACCCATCAAAAAGTTCATGAAGGGCTTGAATCTACTGCAATCTCCAAAACATTTGTTGCAAAAAGAGGAATCTGTCGGAGTTAACCCAACAAATTGAACCTTCCTTTGGTTCGATTAGTGAGTGAAAAGAGGATGTCGGGTGTAATTTCCAGAAGGAAGAACCCCAATAGATTTCCATATTTAATTTGACTTAAGTAACAAAGGATTATCTATATTGAGGTTATGGTTTTCAATTAACCAACCTCTTCTTTTGGTTGCAGGTCATATGCTTCCTCTTCGTGCAGGTCTGATGCCTTCCTCTTCGCGCAGCTGTTTCCTTCCTCTTCACGCAGGTCCAATGCCTTCCTCTTCGCACGACCATTTCCTTCCTCTTTGTGGGGCCCGATCAGGTTCAATGGTGAGTGTGCTCCAACAACATAAAATTTGGAGTGTGTTAGGATGGTTTCAACGAGTGTGTTGGGCATGTGGCTTTCAACGAATGCAAATACAAATTGGCGAGGCCGATTTGTGGTTTAATATATTAAAAAAACTCTCGGCCAAGAGTTTAAAAAGAATTTAAATTCTTGCCTATCCGAAAGTTTGATACCAAAAATTTAATCATACTCATGACCCAAAAAATATGTTGACTTTTTTCTCGTCTCACAAATTGGAAATTATAACCCCAAAACACCTAATTCTCAATTGTTTCTCAACTTCGCGTTTTCACCCAATAATAATTTAATTTTAAAGTCACAGTCAAGACATACATCAAATTGGTGTATGAGACTCTCTTGTTTGTGGGACAATGGACCTTCTCTGCACAATGATTTGACTACTAAAGTCTATGGAGGTACACATACCATACTCCCCTCTAGATTTGGATATGTGACCTCTTAAGAGGAAACACATGTTCTTAACCATTAGACCCACTCATGCTGTAACTTCTTATAACCTAGTAAGTTAACTCGAGTGCTTTAATTTGCAAGTAAAGAGACTAGAATATACAATTTTCCTCACAATTATTCAATTTACACTCATTTAGCAAATCTAATACTAACCATTATCGTAGTCTAAACATTTTAGTTTTTTTTTTTTCTACTCAAAATTAAAGTTTTGATCAAGATTATATGTTGGGATTTTGGTGATGGAAAGATGGTGAAGTTCAAATTTATAAAATGCTTAACCTTCACCCCAAAAGAATATAATTTGAATAAACTTTATTTATATTAATTATTTATAAAAAACCACTTTTATATATTTATATATATATATATATATATATATATATATATATATATATATATATATATATTTTCACTATGAAGTAATAACATTATCCATTTTCGCCTAGTAAATTTACTTATAATAAAAATAATAATTTATATAATTTTTTTTGAAATAGAAAGTAATGATAATGTGTTTGGTGTAAGTTTTTTTTATTTTTATATATAGTTTATTGAAATTAAATTAATAAGTGGATAAATTTAATTATTTTTTAGTTTTTTTCTTTAATTAAATATAATTTTTAAGAAAAATATAATTCTAGAATTGCAACTAACCAAACTATTATTTTAAGCAATGATTCCAACTATAATTCTTTATGGCTAGCTTAGTACCTTGTTTAAGCTAATAGCTACAAAAGAAGCTCTAAAGACCTAACTGAGAATGTGTTTGGTACTGAGATAGCAGTTCTCAAGAGCTTATAATTTGCAATGGAGTAATGAAGTTACCAAACTCCAACTAGATGACTTGTATTCATGGTCTAGTTCGTAGTGTCATGGATTATGTGATATCTGATATCCCTGTTTCCAACCAAATAGTAATTTTTTACCTTTTGAATTACCATGAACCTGACTTTGATCATAGATCTTTAACCCTAAATCTAAACGTTGTCATGCACAAGAGTTTGAAGAAAATTCTAATAATCAAAGGCAACTACTTTTTGACAAAAGTAAAGTTGATATTTTCTTAAACTATTTAAATAGTGAATATCATCTCCTAACTTATAAGGACAACATTGAAGACCGCTATCATAATTTTATAATTACCCTTTCCACTTCTATTAACAAGTTCTCTTTCGAAGTGTCATGTAAAAAGAAGAATAGAACAACCAACCTTTGGTATGATAAAGAATGTAAAATTGCTAGGAAAGACATTATGGATTCTTCTAATGAGTCCTTCAAACTCAATAAGATCAATATGTACAAGTCCCTAATTAATAGGAAAAAAAGGCACTCTATAAATAAAAGGAAAGAACAAATTTTACACCTATCTAAGCTTGATCCTAAGAAGTTCTAGAGGCAAATTCTAATTCACAATACTAAAGAAGATAATATGATTCCCTTAAGGGACAACAATTCCTACCTTAAAATTCTTTATGAGCTCCCTAATGCCATGGACACCATTCCTAATGCTCCTATAGAGGATTGTTGATAAAGAATTTGGTCACCTCGATTTTTCTCTCTTTGGAATTAAAAAAAAACTTATCAGAAGAAAGAATTTGTGCATGCTCATGAGTTCATGGTGTAGCTCCCAGTCTCATCTTCATCATACATTTTTCAAAATCAAAATCCGAGTCTGTATGCTCGAGATACTCATGCAAGAAGAAGAGCTTTGAAGAATGACAAGAAGAATTTTTCTGAGTATTATGCCCTTTTTTCTTCTCCATTTTCAAAATTTTGACTAAGTACTCTTATCGTCCATCTCTTCTCCATCTCCACACTTAACCATTTTCCCCTCTCATACTCTCTTATCTCTTCACTTCTTTTCTCATTTCATACTTAGCCATTTTTCTCATTACTCTCTTATTTCCTTAGCCATCCCTCTCCTACTTAGTCTCATTTTCCCTTCTCCACTCTCCTTCCTTATTACTTTTCTTACTACTCTCCTTACTTAATCATTTTCCCTCTTCTCCATACTTAATCGTTTTTCCTCTTCCACTCTACTCTCCATACTCCATATTCCATACTTATCTATTTCCATGTTCACATTCATATTCTCATCTTATTTTATTTTCTTTTCCATTATTTCATTTTCTATTTCTATTTTCCTTTCCTATGTTTCTTTTTCCAATTTCCTTCCCATATTTCATGTAATTATTTTATTCTTCCATTTTTTCCCCATATTTCACATAATTATTTTTCTCTAGCACTTAGTCATATTTCTTATGGCTTACCATGGGTCAATGATATTTCTTATGACTATACCAAGCATCTCTGTGACCCTCACAATGCACCCTTGACTTCTGTGACCCTCATTATGCACCCATACTTAGAAATTTTCACAACTCTTTTTACTACCTCTTACCATGTAAATCTTCTGACACTTAGTGAAATTTAAGAGTTACCGCAGGTCCACAAATTGGTGAGTATTCTTTCATATACTATGTCCCTTCGTCCGTCCGACCGATTCTCAACACTTATATTTTTTATAGATCTTTTTACTACCTCTTACCTCTCCTCTCCACTTCACTCAACACTTAGAATTTTTCACAACTCATTCTTACTAAATCTTACCGCGGGTCCGCAATGATTTCTTAATATTCTTACCATATCTCTGTCCATATTCCATTCTTATATTCTATATTATAGTGTTATACTTAGACATTTTCACGACCTCTTTTACCATTAATTACCACCTTACCTACCTTTGCATTCACATAACCCCACAAGCTCCTCATATTGTTTTAATATTATTTCTATTGTCCTAAGTTTTCTGGGCATATATCTAGGTGACATGTGGTAGGTGATTGAATGTGATGTGTTAGAAATATACTGGTTGAATGGGCAATGACTTGAAAATAACTGGGTAACCAAAATATTATCGAAATATGTATTTTTCTAAGGCACTAAGAGATAAGCTAAGGCACGACTTTCATAAACTCCTTTACTTCACATGAATAATAATAAGGAAGGAATTTACATTATAAACACCAATGTTTCAACTACCACAATGCATGTGGGATTAAAAGAGGGCAGATTTATTCAAGGGATAAGATTGATCCACAAATTAAATGGATGATTGTTGAGCAATGATCTTCCAGAGCTTATAACTCTAGATAGGGTGTCTGTTTGGGGAAAACTGTATCTTGTTGGAAAGGTAATTAAATGAGGAAGATGATGGCATATGTTTCAAGGGATGAAATTGGCCATAATTCTCTCAAAAATTAAAAGAACAATAAGCTCTATTTTTATGGGTTGCTGGTAAATTTGTTTAGAACCTCGACTTCTCGAGGCTATAACTTGACATCTAGAACTCCAATTCTCACTCATGAGGACTCGTTGGAAATATGAGATGATGAATATTGTATATAGAATGGTTTCCATGGCTTAAAGGTCAAATATCATGTTCAAAAAATTAAAACAAATAAACTTTTTAAAAGGCGATTAATTTTAAAATGTGAAAATAAAAGTTTATTAAATGATTTTTATTAAAGACGAAATGGACCCCACTTCAAAGCACATATTTTAATGACAAAAGTTCATTAATGAGAGTTCAATAAAGCATTAATTAAAGTGGTTACTCCAAGAAGGAGGTGTGTGGAAACTACTTCAAGAAGTTTTCGCTAACTAATTCAGGAATGTTTGAGAGCATATTTTAAAAAGGCAAGAGAAGGCATCATCAAGAGGTGGGCGGTCAGAGATTTTCTATAGTAGTGAAGAATATTCAAGAAATGTAAATTTTTGTCTTCTAAGATTCTATGAATCGGTCTTCTTAAAATTTTCTCGTCTTACATTTTCTTGTTTTTTGTTTCCTTCCATCAAATCTTTCATGTATTGCCAAACAAACAAGAAGATTTGGGTATGATCAGTTCTTTCTCAAAGAGTTCTTCAGTCATATTCTAATATTTCAGGTCCAAAGGAGAAATATCCATCCTTGTAAAAAGGAAATTGCTCTTTCATTCAGTTTATTAGTTTCCATTGAGATTTTGTAGAGGTTGTATCAACCCTCTTGTTTCTTACATTATTAAACTTGTCATATTTGGGATATTGTTACAAATTTATTCTATAAACAACTACTTCGAGGAGTTATATTAGTGATTTATTAGGATTTGAGTTGAAAGAATGTGATTTCAAATATATTTGCTATCAAAATATCTTTTGATTTTTAAAGAAATACTCATCTAAAGTTATTTGAAGACCAGTCCATTTCTATTTTTTTAATCTTCTGAGAAGATTCCAAGTTAATTTTATTTTACAAGAAAAATAGAATGTCTGTTCAAAGGAGACTCCAAAACCTTGTGGACACAAATCCATGCTCACATGTTTCATATTTTCTATATTTAAATCATATTATGTGTATTTGTATAATTGTACATAAGGGTTGTACATTTGTATATACAAGATTTGTAGGGAGATATTTATGGGCTTGTTGTAAAGTCATATAAACAAATCTTCTAACATTTCAGCCAAAGAGGACTATCACCTCTATAAAAACATAGGGGGATATTTATATCCTCATGAGGTTGTTGTTTGGACCTTGAGAACATCAAAAATGATGATTTTTTTCTTTATTTGACATAGAAATCAAGGTTAAGCGGTTTGAAAATGGGAAAGCTAAGGACATTGAAGGCTACCAAGATAAAAATTTTAAAATCAAAGGGACTACCCTCATCCCTCACATAAACAAGATATTCAATTTAAAAGTTAAGAAGGGCTTCCCTAAACCATGGACACAAAGCCTCATTGTACCTATTTTTAAAAAAGGGGATAGAAATGTTCCCTCTAATTATAGGACCATTATGATTAGCCCGATTTTAGCCAAGCTATACAAAATTATTTTGGAAAAAAAGATTAGCCTTTGGCTATAAAGTCACAGTAAAAGAGATAAAGGCCAAGCCAGATTTAGGAGATATCATTCAATTGTGGACCATCTTGTTACTCTTAAGATCATTGTAGAGGAGTTCTGCAATACTAAAACCAACCTTTTTTGTTGTTTTGTTGACTTTAGAAAATATTTTGACACAGTTCCCATGAAAAACCTTTGGGATAGGTTGGAAGAGATAAAAGTGCCTTTCGAGTTGAGGGTTGTTTCTATAAGGTTGTATAAGAACGTTATTTCCAATTTTAATAACATTGAGAGTTGGTCGAAAGAAATTAACTGCAATATTGGAGTCAAGCAAGGTTGTCCCTTGTCCCCTACCCTTTTTGGAATTACATTGACAAGTTAGAAGAGTGTTTGGAAGAAGAAGCTTGTGTCGACACAACTCTCACTGGTATAGTCATCAATATTCTTCTTTATGTTGATGATATCGTTCTTATAGTGAGGAGTCCCCACGATCTTGGAGAGAAACTAAGAATCCTCAAGGATGTTTTCTCCAATATGGGTATGATTGTTAATACTAAAAAAAAAAAAGTCATGATCAGTAAATCCAATAAGATCACATATGGTACTTTTGGATTTGAAAAAAACAACTTGGAGGAAGTGACTTCATACAAATATCTTGAAATCGATATTCACCACAAGATCAACTAGAATTATAGCATTGAGAAAAAGATAAATGGAGGATGTAAAGATTATTATGACCTTGAAAACAATTGTAAATCAACTAATATTTGGATATGGGATAAGAAAATAATAATATTTGAGACTCTTGTTACTCTTGTTATTCTATATGGATGTGAATTTGTTGATTATTTGGGTTGGTTGTCATTGATGTCAACCCAAAAAGTTTGGTAGTGAATTCCGATAGCACAAAGGTTTGGGTAATGAACCCAAGTTTGTTTGATCTATAATGGTATGAGTTTTAATATATTTGAAGGTAATAATATTATAGATGGATATTACATTTCATTCCATTTTCGGTGGTATGTGGAACACCACATAACTCCTCACGGTTAGAGAGTTATGGCCATGTGAACTTGGAGAACCCTCATGACTCATCTAGAAGCCCCAAAAGGTCAAAGTAGTCAAAGTGGTTGCAAAGAAGAAATTATTTAAATAATAAAGTGAAGTGATGAGTGTAATATCATTCAAAGTGGATACAAAATAAATTATTTAAATAATAAAGTTAATGGAGAAATTACTAAGTGGACAAGTGGTTAGAAGTGGATTAGCCCTAAAATAAGGAAAGTGGTTTAAGAGATTTTAGAAGGTAAATAATAAAGTGAAGTGATGAATGTACTATAAATCAAAGTGGATACAAAAGAGATTATTTAAATAATAAATTTAATGGATAAAATACTATGTGGACAAGTGGTTAGAAGTGGGTTAGCCCTAAAATAAGGAAAGTGGGTTAAGATGATTAAAAGGTAACCCCTTGAGGAAGCTACATAAAAGTATAAATAAGAGGCACATGTATCTAATTTTAATCACACTTAAGCATATTGAATATATAAAAGTGATTGAGGTAACCAAAGGATATCTAAGCTGAATTTCAGAGGGAAGGTGAAGTAAAGAAGGCCGAAATTCAGGGGAGGATAAATTATTTTGATGATGCTTTCTAAGGTATGTTATTTACAGGTCATCTCACCATTTTCGCAATACCTTTTTTTCTAGAATGATTCGAACCATGCAATTGGGAGGCCATTGAGGAAACATATCCAAGTAGCTGTGATAAAAATTTCAGCTTGTGGGTCGTTGTAGTTTTGGAGTTACAGTCCATGGAAAATAGGGTTTGTGGCTAGCCCTGAAACTAGTATAAAACATGCGTTTCAGGTAAAAACGTCATAACTTCTTCATAAGAGATCCAAATTCAATAAGACCAAATGTATTGGTTAGATTATAGTCTGTAGTATGTTGTGTACAATTTTCATATCTATATAACAAATATTCTGTGCGGGGCATTCTCTACAAGTTCGATCTCTAGAATAATATAGAATTCAACAAGGTATGTCATTTTTGCTATAACTCCTTTTCTGAGAGGTTCCAAGTAGTGAAATCTGGAGGAATTGCATAAAAGATACTGAAGAACATTATGTACCATTTTCAGATCTTTATTTATTATAGGTACATATTTATGATTATTGCAAGTTATGGTTGTTGACTAATCCAAAATTAGTCATGTGAGACTAACATAAGATTTGATGAAAATGCTAGTCTCTTGTTGAGGAAGGTTTGCAGGTATGTGATCATATACACTAGGTCTATTACAGAGTTACAAATCAGATTTGGATGATGAAATTGATGAGGGATTTTGGTTGAGGTATTGATAAGCCCTAAATAGTGGCTCATTACCCCTTAATCGGGGCATATTACAATAGTAATGTTATTTTATTTATGTCAGCTTGAGTCCATTAGTTTTAATTGTACCTCCTAGTCTCCTATATATGCCAAGGAGACATTTTCATTTGGAATCATCTTGTATTTGGACATTTATTTGGGGTAGAAGGAGGTTTCCCCCTAGAAGAGGCTTATTACCTTAAATTATCTCTTTTTCAAGGCGTTGAGTACTTATTCTAAGATTTTTCTATGCTATATTGATATTTGGTTCTTAACATATGGTATCAGTGCTCAAAGTCTTGGGGTTTCGCTACTACATCTGAGACACCTTGGAATTTTTGCTATACCTTTTTTTTCTATGATGTTTCAAAATGAACCCTTTGGATAATATTTAGTATATGGATCAAGGTACATTGGGTTAAATTTTCATCTCCCGAGGCCTTATACTTTAGGAGATACAACTTGTGTAAGATAGGGTTTTGGAATCATCCTTAATTGAGTCATCGCGACATTTTCTCTATAAAAACTTTTCTATAACATTTTAGCCCCTAAAATTCGGAGAATATTCACAAAAATTATTAAGTTATATGTGATAAAAATTTCATCTTCTGGGTCATCTTACATTTGTAGATACACCATGTGGAAGATAGGGTATTTGACTAGTTCTATTGACTAGTCTCAAGCAGGTGTTTCGGGTAAAACAATCATAAATTCTTCCTAGAATATCCAATTTAATTAAGACCAATTGCATTGGATAGTGTCCAGTCTGTAGTATTTCTGGTACAAGTTTCATAATTGTATACCAATTATTTTGTGCGGGGCATACTATACAAGTGAGATCTCCTGGAAAGGCCAAAAATCAGCAAGTTGTGGGGAAGTTACCATAAGTTCTACTTGGAACATCCAATTTTGATCAAACCTGTGGCATTACAGAGAAGAAATATCACATAACTACAAAAAAGAAAATTTCATACCCAGAAGGGATGAAATTTTGGAGATACAATAAAAGAAATATTCTCTAGCAGAACCACCTCAAAATCAAGGTTTAATGTGATACTTGGCCAACGTGCCACCAAAAATGGGAACTTCTACACAAAATAAGCCTCCATACAATCCTACTTGGACTCTTGATGAAGGTGAAGAAATGTATAGGGACATAAATGATTTACAAAAGAAGACAATAACAAAAGATGAACTACAAGAGATGATGAAGTCAACGGAAGCTAAGTTAGAGGAAATAAATACTAAGATGGATGGTTTAAAAGGGGAGATCATGGAAGGATTGAAAAATTTCATAATAGAGAGGACACCTGAAAGTGAAAATGTATCCCATGAAATTCATGATGAGGACACAAGGAAGATGAATCAAGAATGGAGAAACTCTAACTTTGGGTTGAAGACCAGCCACTTTCCTAAGATCGATATGATGAAGTTTGATGGCAAGGACCCAATCACATGGATACTTCAGATGGAGCAATTATTTGATCTACATAATGTGCCACATACATAAAAGGTATGGATTGCTTCTTTATATTTAGAACCCAATCAATTTGTGTCATATCGATGGCTTTGTTCTCGCAAATCACTCGTCACTTGGACAGTTTTCACGGAAGAAATGATAGCACACTATGAGGATACAAGGACAAATACCTTCTTTATCCAATTGATAAATCTCAAGAAAAAGGGTTCAGTTACAGAGCACATTGAGAACTTACAAAGATTGAATATAAAGGTAACAGATATTCCAAATGAGCACTTGATTGATGTATTCATAGGAACTTTAAGGGATAACATTCAACATGAGGTTCGGTGTTGGCCCTTGACCAAGTTTTGAGGATCCTTGGTCATGTTTGACCTACTTTTGGGACTTCGATAGGCTGTCGAAGGCAGAGTGCAAGTCATAGCGGAGATTACGGGATCTCGACCCCTTTTTAGGGATTTTTAGGTTTTGAGCTATGTAACGGGTATGCGAATGTCGGCCCATGGGTTTACCCATGTTTAGGGCCTTTTTGTAATGTATAAATAGATGTTTAGGCAATGCAAGAAGAGGTGTGTATGAGACAATATAGGCATCTGTGTGATGATGTTCTAAGTGCAAGTGATAGTTGTATATGCTCTGTGCATGTTGTGTGAGACTTGCAAGGCTAAGTGCAAGTGACTGTAAGAGATTGAGTAGAAGCTTTGTGTTGTCACTTAGCTTGGGGAAGGAGGATCTGGCGAGGTGTGCGCAGATATCCTATCCTATGCGGAGTTGGTTTTGTGGCTTTGTGCATTGAAACAAGATAATAAAGAAGAAGAAGAGTTGGTGGATGTAGCCCCAGGCTGGGGGTGAACCACGTATATCCTATGTTGCTATGCTTTGTGCGATGTATTGATGTGTTTATGTGTTTACTTGCTTAAGTGATTTGATATAGATGAATGATAGATAGATCTGTTAATGATTTGTGCTTAATAATATGGATGAATACTAGATCTAACCTATTTAAATGTGCTTAGTGCTTGAATATGCTAGATCGGGGTGAAAACTGTGATGCTCTGTAATTAGGGTTTTATTTGCGAAGTAGATACTGGTTAAATACTGATGAAATGTAACTGTTAAGTGCTTTGTTAAGGTGTTGTAATCATAGATCAATGTCCCATCTAAGGTTGCAGACATCTGAGTCCTACAACCACCCTTGCCTCTACCTTGGGTGAGACTTCATCTGCTTCGTAGGTGCTGCCAAAAGGGCCAATAGTTAGGTTTTTTTTGGTGCACTCTTGAGCATTGAACCCTGGGTTTACCCTTGTGCCAACAAATGGTTTTGTTGATGGGACCTGAATTTGTGATTGTTGGGAACTGAAGTAAAGAAAAAGAGAAGCTCTGTGCATAGATCTGCTGCTGAAGTGCGCAATATCCGACCTGAAACTGTGATTGTTGGGAACTAAGAAAAATAAATCTCTATGCGTAGATCTGTTACTTTAGTGCGTAGTATTGTACTTGACTTTTGAAGCTCTATGCTAAGAAGAAAATTTATATCTGAAGAAAAGAGTTAAGTTCTTAAAGCTTTGTGCTTTGTTAAAGGTAAGATAAGTGAAAATTTTTGTTTCAAAAGTATGGATCTAGGTATGTTTGATAAATATTTTCCTAGCTTGAAAAGTAGGGCAGAGCTAGATGAAATAAGATTTGATATGAGTAGATCTAATAGAAATAATGAAATATATGTTATTCCTATGCATAGAAATAATGTTTGGACTAACAAATGAATGCAGGAACCTAGAAAGAATGTTTTGCAGGTTAGCTACTATGATCCTAGTGCGCAGTATAGGAAAGGATGGGGATCATTTCAAAGAAAAAGAATATTAACTCTTTGTTATAATTGCAGAAGACCGAGACATCTTGCTAAGGACTGCCTTGGTAGAATACCTAGTTGTCTTTGCTTTCAAGCTATGGATCATGAAGTTTTGGATTTCCCTAGAATGATTGCTAAGGTTGAAAGAATGAATATGAGACAAGAAAACCCTGAGGAAGATAAAGAAACTAAGACCACAAAAGAACCCCAAAAAGAATCAGAGAATGCATTGCTACAAATAAAAGAAACCCTGAATGATCACATAAATATCAACTTATCAGAGATCTTCAAAGAAAAATAATGCATAGAAACAAGAATATGAGACTTCGACATAAACTGTGTTCTGGATGAGGAAACACAGGTGAATATCATGATAGAAAGAACTTGGGAAATTTTAGGAAATCCTGCTATGATTCCTTCATTAGGAGAAATAGGATTATTTAGAGGAAAGTTGATAACTCTATGTGGAAGACTTGCCCAGATATCTATGAATGGTCATGGAACTTCAACAGAAGAAGATTTTGAGGTTGTTAAATTTATTGAGAATAGCTCCCCATTTGCTATATTACTAGGAAAAACTTGGATTGAAAAAGATCAGGCCAGAAAAAAAGAAGAGGAAGTCTTAGAACAAAAGAAGCAGGAATTAAAAGATTTCATGACTAAGAGGATAAAGCACTTGATTGAAGAACAGGAGAACAGATCAAATATGTTTAGAACCATAAACTTGGATATCAAAGTGGAAAGAACACAAAAAGACTCACAGAAGAGTAGAGCACCTACTCTAGACAGAGAAAAAGTATTGGCCTTGAACCCTACGAAATACCATCAACAACACGAATTTACTATGTTAAAAGGAGATAAGAATCAGAATGGAAGGAGGAATACTGAAATAAAGATTACAATGAAGAAGGCTAGAAAGCTCAATAAGAAGAGAGCAAAGACAGAAAAGTTGCAGAAGGTTCCAGAAGGGACTTTGCAGAAGGAAGGTTTGAAAAACTGGAACTTCGTCGGGATATCAGAATAGTGCAACATGGCACTTCCGCATGATGAAGCAATATAGTCATTGAAAGCATTATAATTGTTAGCCCGACACCCCAAATGATTAGAACAACAATTATGTCCTGAAAGCTCGCCATCAGACCGTTGGGACCACGTCGTTGTTGATTAAGGTTGGTTGTCATTGATGTCAACCCTTGAAGAAAGACCCGTAGCACAAAGGTTTGGGTAATGGACCCAATATTGTTTGATGTAAATATCACTCATTATTGTTTTATCATTGTTGATAAGAAGTAAATATGGATGAACTCCAAAGTGGTCCCCTTATAGTGAAAGCCCTCATGGGAAGATGCTTTGTGGAGTAAGAGAACCCATTCTTAATTGTGGAATAATGAGATGAAAGAAAGTGATTTTGTTATGGAAAATATCCTATATGGATAGTGCTTGTCATTTCATTTCCGGTGGTATGTGGAACGCCACATAATTCCTCACGGTTAGAGAGTTATGGCCATGAGAAGTTGGAGACCCCAGGTTTGGGTAATGGACCCAAGTTTGTTTGATGGGTAACGGTATGAGTTATGATATATTTTTAGATAATAATATTCTATATGGATATTACATGTCATGTCATTTATGGTGGTATGTAGAACGTCACATAACTCCTCACGGTTTGAGAGTTATGGCCTTATGAAGTTGGAGGACCCTCATATGTCATTTGAAGCCCCAAAAGGTCAAAGTAATCAAAGTGGTTTAAGAGATTTTAAAAGGTAAATAATAAAGTGAAGTGATGAGTGTATTGTAATTCAAAGTGAATACAAAATAAATTATTTCAATAATAAATTTAATGGAGAAATTAGAAGTG
>JASDQU010011136.1:214391-228841 GCA_032191745.1 Picea mariana | reverse complement strand
AAAGGTCAAAGTAGTCAAAGTGGTTTAAGAGATTTTAAAAGGTAAATAATAAAGTGAAGTGATGAGTGTATTATAATTCAAAGTGAATACAAAATAAATTATTTCAATAATAAATTTAATGGAGAAATTAGAAGTGGACCCAACCCTAAAATAAGGAAAGTGGGCCAAGTGACCTAGAAGATGTTTTTAAGGAAGCTACTTGGAGAGTATAAATAAGAGGCAAGGCTCTCTCATTTGAAAAACACTTGAGAATATTGAATATCTATATGTGTCTGAGGTAACCAAGGATATATAAACCATAATTCTGAGTGAAGGTGAAGAAAAGAAGGCCGAAATGCAAGGAAGGATAAATTCTTTTGATGATGCTTTCTAAGGTATGTTATTTTCAGGTCATCTCACCATTTGCGCTATAACTTTTTTTTCTATAATGATTCAGACTGTGAAATTGCTATGCAAGTGAGAAAACATATCCAAGTATCTGTGAGAAAAAATTCAGCTTGTGGGTCGTTGTATTTCTGGAGTTACACTCCGTGGAACATAGGGTTTGTGGTCAATCCTGAAACTAGTCAAAATCAGGTGTTTCGGGTAAAAATGTCATAACTTCTTCATAATAGATCCAAATTCAGTGAGACAAAATTTGTTGGTTAGGTTACCATATGTAGTATTTTTGTAATAGTTTCATATCATTTCATCAAACATTTTATGTGGGGCACGCTCTACAAGGTCGCTCTCTAGAATAAGCCAGAATTTTGCAAGGTATGCCATTTTTTCTATAACTCCTTTTCTGAGAGGTTCCAAGTAGTGAAACTTGGAGGAATTGCATAAAACACGCTAAAAGACATTGTATATCAGTTTCATATATTTATACATTACAAGTTCAAAGTTATTATTACTTCAAGTTAGGGTTGTTGACTAATCCAAAACTAGGCATGTGAGACTAAAGAAAAGTTTGATGAAAATGCTAGTCTCTTGTTTTTAAAGTTAAGGAAGGTTTGTAGGGATGTGATCATATACACCAGGTCTATTATAGAGCTACAAATCAGATTTGGATGATGAAATTGATGAGGGATTTTGGTTGTGATACATGTTGAGTACATGGTTGAGACAAGTAGTTGATGAGTTGGTGCACATACATGAGGTGTATAGTTGATGATGTTGGTATATATTGATGATTCATAGTTGATGAGTAGTTGACACATGATTGGAACATACTTGGTACATGGTTGGATGCACTTTTTTATGGTACAGGTTGATTACAGGTTGGTGCATAGTTGATGCACTTGTTTATGGTACAGGTTGATTACAGGTTGAGATACATGTTGATGCATGGTTGATGCATGGTTCATATTTATTGGTACAGGTTTACAGTGGTATATCTCACAGTGATAGTGTGACAGTGGTTCCATCATTCTACTTCTACTTCAGGGTAGTAGGATGGGGCAAGGACAGGTGGTTGTAGCCACCTTTCGGTTGTAGCCGGAGAACATTGGGGGTTGTAGCCTCCTTCTAGTTGTAGCCAGAGAATTGGGGAGTTGGAGCTTCTCTCAAGTTGTAGCCTGAGAAACTAGGGGGTTGTAGCCTCCTTCCAGTTGTAGCTGGAAAACAAAGGAAGTTGGTGCTTCCAATGAATGTAATTCTTCAAGACATATAAGAAAAAGCATTCCGTGGTTTTATCTCGATTTGGGTTTCCACGTAAAACACTGGTGTACTGTGTATGTGTGTGATTGTTTATTTCTTACTACTCATTATTGGATAATAATTCTACATTGATATAACATTTGAAGAAAAAGGATTATAGTTACGATATTACTGATTCAACCCCCTTCTTAGTAATCCAACAGTCGCAGCGGACAAAACCGCATTGATGAAGGCCTCCCATCCATTGGAGAGATCTGTTACATCGTCTCTACTTATTTCGTCGACTTTTGCACCGAGAGAACTTTTGTGAATTGTATCCAAGCCAACCTATTACTACTGCACTGTGTTTATATAGATCGACACATGTTCTATTTCTTTGAGCACTCATTCATCCACCTGATTTATCTGATCTAAGCGTGCATGTCAGATGAGCTCAACGCTGCAGAGAAAATCATCGAAGAAGTTCTAATTGACCTTATGGCTAAGAAGGTGATGTCCATCGGAGTTCAAGCCTCATTGATGAGAGGAGGGAAATCCTCTCCGTCGACTGCTCGCAAATCCAGACCATCCCGACCTGCAGTAGAGAAAAGAACCAAGCATCGAGATGACTTGGAGAACATGAAGTTAATCCCAACCATCTTGCCCGACTACATCCTATCTTTGGTTGGCGCGATGAGTTGTGATAGTGTCCCGAGAGACTTTGATTACACCATGGTTACTGCATACCTCCCTAAGGGGATACGTGCAGTAAGAATGTAGTAGGATAAGATCAAGATGTTGAAGTTCAGCGACTTCAACCTAGGGGACCACAAGAACTACAACATGATATCTCTTTACAAGTATTTGACCAGGATGAAGGGGAAGAACTCAAAAATAATCCCCCAACCATGGAATATGAACCTCGCGCAGTCCACCCTCTATAATGTGATGAAGATTTCACACTTTAGATGACACTAGGAGGTTAACGCGTGTGTTAAGCTCTTGATATCATGTTACCATGATGGATATCTATGGCTATATAGACGCATCACCGTTGATCCGAAGTTGATCCATAGGATCACCATATTAAGAATGCAGGGACCCGACCCACAGGAATTCTACTCAGGGAAGGCTACAGATCATGCACTGGCATAGATGATCAAAGACACATATGGCGATGTAGAAAAGGGGATGTGAGGCTGCAAGGTAGCTTCCATCCAGAATGGTGTAGTGCACCTGGCCTGCTAGCTAATCGCAGGAAATATCATGAGAAAGAACAGACCTACACAGGTCACAGGATTCGTTGTTGACCTCATCGAGAAATGTGTAGAAGGACTCCAGATGAACTAGGCGAAGTACTTATTTAACCAGCTAGAATTGGATTGTTGCAAATCTTAGGATCAGGGCTATGAGTTCCACTTTAGCTGGCTCTTGATCCTCGTAGAATTTATTGCTTGGGAGATGCCAGAAGGTGCAACCTTCCCAAACATTGAGCCGCTCGAACCACTCGTTGTGAATTTCAACACACTCTGGTAGTCGAGCGATATGGGAAAATAGTGGCAATCGAATGTAGTATTCCATACATACTACGTGTAGTTGAAGAGATCCATCAAATTTGTCCCTCGCATGATGCAAAACACCCTGCATCGGTTCAGACCTCTCATGAAGTTCCGCGCAAATCGACACTTCATTTATATCACTGCGCGAGCAGACGAGCATAAAGAAGAGATTCAGTCATACTATAAGCTCATAGAGGAGGACATCAAGGAGATAACCAAGGACTGGTCTGTAGAGATCCTTATCCTTGCTGACCCTATAGAAATGTCTGATCCCGAACTAATTGGCAGCTTGAAGGCCACTCACAAAGAACACGACACACCTGGAACCAGCAGAAGGAAGAAGACCGAAGACATACAAAACCTTAGCAGCACATCAGATGAAACTGCTTCAGTATCACCTGGACGAGGAGGTGATGACAAATTAGATAGAGAAGATACCAATGGCAAAGAAGAGCAGCAGAAGCAAGGCAAAGTAACATTGCCTAGGGATTCTGTTGATGAGGCTGATCCCTCGAAGAAAATAAAGGTTTCCCCCACGAAACCTACCTCATGGAAGAATTCAAGAGTGAGCAAAACCACGATGTGAACCATACTCACGGTCGATGACTTCGACTTCATCATCGTTGTTGTAGAAGATGCCTCACAGGACATCTTGCAGAAACATGAAGCCAAGCAAGAAAATATGTACGACATAATCGAGGTTGAATTCAGAGGGGTACAACAGGCCCTTCAATCCAGCTGCGTAGTATCCACTGCACTCTTTCCCTCAAAAGCACCGGAGTTGGGAGATGAGCCTACCCAACTCCGTAGACTAGCTGATGTGACCGAATCTCGCATTCGTCGTGCACAGAAAGACAAAGAACAAGCCACAGAGGCCCTAAAGAAAGTGAAAATAGTATTCATAGAGCAACGCCGAGTTTCACAGTAGGAGAAGGTTGCTCTCCAAATAAATTTTGAAGAGGAGAAAGCACAAATCCAGCAAGAGAAAGAGCAGTTGCTCGCAGAACAGCTCGGAGACAAAGAAGCAGTCAGTATAGCACTTTTCTCTATGAAAGGCTTTGAGAAAAAAGCGCAATAACTAGTAAGGAATCAAGTAGCGTAGCTTGTGGAAGCTATCCAACAGCGTTAGTAGAGAATCGTAGATCTGGAGCTACAAATATTGCCCAACACTCTATAGGATGTATGAGATCAAAGAGAAGAAAATGCTCGAAGCGCAGTTGAGAGAATCAAGGACCTCACCATGGAATTTAAGCAACTAAGTGATCGCAATGCCCATACTTATGAGCGACTCACTAAGGATCCTGAATTGAAGGCACTGGATTCACAGCTCCAGGAGGAAAAGAAGCAAGCAGAAATAGTACAGGCACAGTTGAAGCCCCTGTCCGCAGTTGAAAGGATGAAGTGATCCTAGGAATAACGCACTGCTCAACAATAGATCCACACCATTCAGATCAAATTCATGGAAGTGACTCAGAGGCTCCAACAAATATAGGACGAGTCTTGCCAACTATTTGTGGAGATTGAAGCTCAAGGAGTAGAGCTAGAGAAAGTCGTCACTGAAGCTGAACAATGTTTGGAGGGACCTGTCAATGAATCAGTTATCCAAGAGTTTGTCGAGCAAGAGGCCTTGGCGCAGCAACAAGTCGAAGCATATCGAGCCAATATCGAAGCTTTTGAAGCAAAGCTACCTAGATCAGAGTGACTCGGGATGAGTCACAGGTGAGTGTTGTGGGCTTGTTGGCCATTGACCAAGTTTTGAGGATCCTTGGTCATGTTTGACCTACTTTTGGGACTTCGACAGGCTGTCGAAGGTGGAGCACAATTCGAAACGGAAATCACGGGATCTCAACCCATTTTTAGGGATTTTTGGGTTTTGGGCTATGTAACGGGTATGGGAATGTCGGCCCATGGGTTTACCCATGTTTAGGCCCTTTCTGTAATGTATAAATAGATGTCTAGGTGATGTAAGAAGCGACATGTATGAGACGATATAGGCATCTGTGTGATGATGTGCTAAGTGCAAGTGATAGTTTTATATGCTCTGTGCATGCTGTGTGAGACTTGCAAGTCTAAGTGCAAGTGATTATAAGAGATTGAGTAGAAGCTTTGTGTTGTAACCTAGCTCAAGGAAGGAGGATATGGCGAGGTGCGTGCAGATATCCTATCCTATGCGGAGTTGGTTTTGTGTCTCTGTGCATTTAAAGAAGATAATAAAGAAGAATAAGAGTTGGTGGACATACCCCCAAGCTAGGGGTGAACCACGTATATCCTGTGTTGCTATGCTTCGTGCGATGTATTGATGTGTATACTTGCTTAAGTGATTTGATATAGATGAATGATAGATAGATATGTTAATGATTTGTGCTTAATAATATGGATGAATACTAGATCTAACCTATTTGAATGTGCTTAGTGCTTGAATATGCTAGATCGGGGTGAAAACTATGAGGCTCTGTAATTAAGTTTTTATCTGCGAAGTAGATACTGGTTAAATACTGATGAATTGTAACTATGAAGTGCTCTGTTAACGTTTTGTAATCATAGATCGATGTCCCAACTAAGGTTGCAAACATCTGAGTCCTGCAACCACCCCTGCCTCTACCTCGGGTGAGATTTCATCTGCTTCGTAGGTGTTGTCGAAAGGGCCGATAGTTAGGATTTTGTTGGTGTGCTCTTGAGTGTTGAAATCTGGGTCTGCCCCTGTGCCAACATTCGTCTTTGGGAACCCAAATCATTGGAGAATGCATTTAGGGTGGAAATAAATGTTGAAAGTAAAAATATGGATATGGCTACTAGAAGGACCACTCCTAACATCTATCAAGAGAATAATGTTCCCTCTTCTAAAACACCTCAACCTATCAGGTTGACACCTCAACAATTGGAGGAAAGAAAAGAAAAAAAATTATGCTTTAATTGTGACAACAAGTACAGTAAGGGACATAAATGTGGTGAGAATAAATTATTCTACATATATTGTGAAGAGGAAGAAGAACAAGAACAAGAATAAGAACAAGAACCATCTCAAGATGAAAATGTAGACGCGATTTCTTCTAAAGAATTGACTCCCACAATATCGTGTAATGCATTGTATGGAATTAGCACTCCTCAAACCCTCAAGATCGAAGGATATATCAAAAAGAAAAAGGTAACAATCCTATTTGATTCTGGTAGTACTCATAATTTCATTCACTATAAATTAGCCAAAGCTCTCAATTGCTTTGTATATCCAACACCAGAGTTTCAAGTAATGATTGCAGATGGAGGAACTATCAATTGCTCAGGAAAATGAAATAAGATCAATCTTACTATGGGGGGATATATAATGAATAGTCCAATTATTTTTATACCCATGGGTGGTGCTGATGTCGTACTAGGAATCTAATGGTTACAATCATTAGTAACATTGTCTTTTAATTTTCAAGAACTTTTCCTGAAATTTTTATTGGAAAGAAAATAAATTGAGTTAAGAGGTATCACAGGGAAACTCAGTAAGGTGGTAAGATCCAATGGCATGAAAAAATTATTGAAAAATTGGCATCAAGGTGTAATTGCACAACTATGCTCACTAGATGTTCAAACATCTAAGCCATATATTCCCCTAGATATCCAAGGGATCATTGATAAGCATTCCAAAGAATTTGAAGATATTTCCAAAGGTATTCCACCCACTCGAAATCATGATCATCATATTCACCTAATTCCTGGGAGTGCTCCTCCTAAAATCGGGTCATACAAATACCCTTATGCCCAGAAGAGTGAAATTGAGTGCATAGTTGAAGAAATGTTAGAGGTTGGAATTATTAGACCTATCCAAAGTTCTTACTCTGCACCGGTGGTAATGGTATTCAAGAAAGATGGCTCATGGCGTATGTGTCCAAATTATAGAGAGATCAACAAGATCACTATTAAATATAAGTTTCTCATTCCCATCATCGATGAATTGCTAGATGAACTACATGGAGCAATCTGTTTCACAAAGTTGGATCTACGTTCAGGGTATCATCAGATTAGAATGAAGGAAGAAGATATCCCAAAAACAACATTATGAACTCATGAAGGCCATTATGAATTTTTGGTCATGCCTTTTGGCCTTACAAATGCACCTTCCACATTCCAAGGGTTGATGAATTCCATTTTCAAGCCCTTTCTTCAAAAATTTGTGTTAGTATTTTTTGATGATATACTAATCTATAGAAAGTCTTGGGAGGATCATGTATGACATGTTGACAAGGTGCTACAACTACTAAAGGAGAAACAACTATATGCAAAACCATCCAAATGTTTCTTTGGGGTGAAGGAGGTAGAGTATTTGGGTCATATTGTATCTCATGAAGGTGTCAAGGTAGACCCTAACAATATTAAGGCCATGATGAACTTGCTGATTCCCAAAACATTGAAGAATCTTAGAGGATTTTTGGGTTTGACAAGTTACTACTGCAAGTTTGTTTGACACTATGGAAGAATAGCAACACCTTTAACAACACTAACTAAGAAGGATGCATTTCCATGGACTCTAGAGGCAACTAAATCTTTTGAACAAATTAAAGAGGTGATGTGCAAAGATCCTATCTTGACCACTTTAGACTTCACAAAAACCTTTATTGTGGAATGTGATGACTTGGGAAATGGAATTGGTGCCGTCCTAATGCAAGAAGGAAGGCCCTTGGCTTTTGAAATTTGACCACTCAAGGGAAAGGACTTACACAAAATGGCAATACTACATGCATTGAAGAAATGGCATCCTTACATAATAGGTAGGCACTTCAAGGTCAAAATAGATCATGATAGTCTTCAATACTTCTTGAAACAAAGTCTATCTTCATAAGAACAACAAAAATGGGTGACCAAGATATCAGGTTATGATTTTGAAATCATTTATAAAAAGGGGAAGCAAAATGTTTTGGTAGATGCACTCTCAAGAAAGGATGAATATGTTGAGGCCTTTCTCTGTGCTATCTCAATAATCCAACCTGTTTGGACAATAGAAGCAAGGGATGAATGGAAGAATGACGAAAAAAGTGTGGACTCTCATTCAAAGGTTGCAACAGGATTCCAGTGCATTAGATACATTTACATGGAAAAATGATTCACTATGGTACAAAGATCACTTACATGTATGCAATAACTCCCAACTAAAACAAAAGGTACTATTGGAATTGTAGACCTCTCTAGTAGGAGGGAAATCGGGATTTTTTAAAACCTACCATAGGGTCAAGAAGGAATTTTTTTGGGATGGCTTTAAAACTGATGTTCAAAGGTTTGTCGCAGAATGTTTGGTTTGCCAACAAAATAAGGTGGAAACAATTAAGACCCTAGGTATTTTACAACCATTAGCCATCTCAAGTCAGCGTTGGGAGGAGGTTTCCATGGATTTCATAACAAGGTTACCAAAGTCTGAAGGAAAGAGTGTCATCATGGTGATTGTTGATAGACTCACCAAGTACGCACACTTTTTTGCACTCTCTCATCCCTTCAAAGCCGGTACAGTTTCCACTGCATTCATGGAGATAGTTCAAAAGCTACATGGCAGCCCAAAGATTATTGTAAGTGACAGAGATCCCATCTTCACTGGACATTTTTGGACATAATTATTTTCTTGTTTGGGTACTCAATTGGCTCATAGCTCATCCTATCATCATCAATCTGATGGAGAAACTGAGATAGTGAACAAATGTATGGAAGGCTGCCTTCATTTCTTTGTCTCTGATAAACAAAAACAATGGTTCAAATGGTTACCCTTGGCAAAATGGTGGTATAACACTTCCTTTCATACTGCAACAAAAATGACACCATTTATGGCACTCTATGGATACCACTCTCCTTAGAGTATGAAAAGAAAAATCTAAGGTTTAAGAAGTGGAAGATCACATCGAGCATCAACAACAAGTTCTCCAAATCTTAAAGGACAACCTGACCATGGCACATAATCACATGAAACAACAAGAATATCAACATTGTAGTGAAAGAAGTTTTGAAGTAGGGGATTGGGTGTTTTTAAGACTACAACCATACAACCATATGTCCCTCAAGCAAGCTAAGAAGGATAATAAATTATCACCAAAGTACTATGGCCCTTATAAGCTGTTGCAAAAGATTGATACTATGACATACAAATTGGATTTGTCTGCATCTTCACGAGTACACCCAGTTTTCCATGTTTCATGCTTAAAAAAAGTTATAGGTGACAAGATCCCAGTTCAAACTATATTTCCAAAACTTAATGAGGAAGGAAAAATCATATTGGAGCCTGAAGCCATCACTAACACAAGAATTCGCCAGCTGAGGGATAGATCCATTTCAAAGTATCTTGTTAAATGGAGGGAACTATCGGCTGAAGATTCCACTTGGGAAGATGAGTCTTTTATACAGAAGCATCCAGACTTACTCAAGCATTGTGGACAACACTTATCTCAAGGGGAGGGGCATGTTAAGCCCTAAATAGTGGCTCATTACCCCTTAATTGGGGCATATTACATTAGTAATGTTATTTTATTTATGTCAGCTTGAGTCCATTAGTTGTAATTGTACCTCCTAGTCTCCTATATATACCAAGGAGACATTTTCATTTGGAATCATCTTGTATTTGGACATTTATGTGGGGTATAAGGAGGTTTCCCCCTCGAAGAGGTATGTTACAGATAGAGGTTGTATAACAGTGAGGTTGTGGCACATGGTTTGATGTACTGGTTTATGATATTGGGTTTATGGATAGAGTGATGAATTGTTAGATAAATTTTGATGGTCATATTGGTATATGTATTTGGTATATGGTTGAGGTACCTCTTGGGTACATGGTTGATACAAGTAGTTGATGAGTTGGCACATACACGAGGTGTATAGTTGATGATGTTGGTGCATCCCGATGAGTCATAGTTTATGTGTATTTGATACATGATTGGTACATATTTGGTGCATGGTTAATGCACTCGTTGATGGTACAGGTTGAGGTACAGGTTGGTGCATGGTTGATGCATTTGTTTATGGTACAGGATGATTACAAATTGAGGTACAAGTTGGTGCATGGTTGATGAACTTGTTTATGGTACAGGCTTATTATAGGTTGTTTGGTACAGGTTGGTGCATGGTTGATGCACTTGTTTATGGTACAAGTTGATTACATGTTGTTTGGTATAGGTTGTTGCATGGTTGATGCACTTGTTTATGGTATAGGATGATTACAGGTTGTTTGGTACATATTGGTGCATGGTTGATGCACTTTTTTATCGTATGGGTTGATTACAGGTTGATTGGTACAGGTTTACAACAGTATATCTCGCAGTGATAGTGTGATAGTGGTTCCATCATTCTACTTATATTTTAGGGTGGTTGGACGGAGCAAGGACAGGAGGTTGTAACCGGAGAACATAGGGGGTTGGAGCCTCCTTCTGGTTGTAGCCAGAGAATTGGGGAGTTGGAGTTTCCTTCAAGTTGTATCCTGAGAAACTAGGGGGTTGAAGCCTCCTTCTGGTTGTAGCCAAAGAATTGGGGAGTTGGAGCTTCCCTCAGGTTGTAGCCTGAGAAACTAGGGGGTTGGAGCCTCCTTTCAGTTGCAGCTAGAAAAAAAAGGAAGTCGATGCTTCCAATGAATGTAATTCTTAAAGACATATAAGAAAAAGAATTATGTGTTTTTCTCCCGCTTTGGGTTTCCACGTAAAACATTGGTGTACTGTGTATGTGTATGATTGCTCATTTGTTCATTGTTTATTTACTCTGCAACTATTATATGATAATTCTACATTGATATAACACTTGCATTTTATTGTGAGAACGGATTAATGTGATCTATTACTGATTCAACCCCCCTCTCAGTAATTCAACAATTGGTATCAGAGACGGTTCCTTCAGGAAATAGTTTAACCACTGGAAGGAGATCATGGATTATTCTGAGAATGGAGTACCAATGTTTAATGGTCAGAATGGTTTAAAGTATGAGATGTGGAGCAGAAGAATGAAAGTATTTTTACATGCACAGAGACATTATATTTGGATATTAGTTGTTACAGGATATGATAGTTCAAAAAGGGCAAAGACTATAGCCAAGAAGGAATTGAAGAATACCAAAATAGCAATGGATTTCATCTGGGAAGGATTACCTAATCCGGTAAGAGAAAAGGTTGGTAAATGTCATCAGCCAAAGAACTTTGGGATAAGTTACATGACATATATTCTTCACCCTCGCAGATTCAAAAAATGCCAAAGAAGATGCATATACAGATCAAGAAGAATTATGTTCACAATGTCCAATAGATTCAGAAGATGAAGAGTCCATAATCACCAAAGGTATGTTGTTTTTCTTTAATTGTGAAAAACATGGCCATCTTGAAATAAAATGCCATGAAGGAAATGAGAAAGAAAAACTAATTAAAAGGAAGACAATTATGAAGCATAATTGACTAGTTCTTTAGATGAACTAAGAGAAGAAAATAAGTCACTCAAAAAATAATTGATGAAACAAAAGGAAAGTGTTCACATTTTTGAAGAACCTCAAAAGGTCATCGAGAACTTAAGAACTCAGCTAGAAGAATCCAGAACGATCGAAGAAAATCTCGATTATCGAAAGAAGTATTTGGAAGCCAACATAGCATCAAAGAAGGAAGAAGCATAAATGAGAGAGAAGATATTGACATATCATCTTAAGGAAAGAAATAACGATCTAAACCAGCTTGAGGCATATTTTGTTCAAGAAGAGAAAGGACTTGAAGAAGAAATAATCACATTAAAAATTCAGCTTGAAGAAGCGAAAAGAATAGAAGAAGTCATGGAATCTCAGATAATGAAGAAAGAAGAAGAGGTTGAGAAGATTGAAGAAGAAGTTGTCACATTGAGAAGTAAAATCAGCAAGCTCAATAAGAACATTGAAGAGACAAAAACATCCACATCAATTATAGGGAATGAAGAGAAGCACTCTAGGTTGCTAGAAAAGAAGAATGAAGAAAATAAAAAGAGTTATGAAGAAGTACTCAAAGGAAAACTATTGAAGATACATCTTCAAGAAGACCATCCATGTTCAAGCCACAAAGAAGTTTCAATCATGATCATGATCAGTCAAGGCAAAAATTCAGAAGGACTACACCAAAAAGAATATCATTCACTCATACGTATGCAAATTTTTTTATGGTCATTGTTTTTATTATACTAATTTTGGAAATAAGGTTGCAAATTGCAGGGATTATAAAAGAAATGTTCAAGCAAGAAATGCCTATGTGGCCCCACATGACATTGAATGTTACAAATTTCATAACTATGGACACATAGCTAGTGATTGTAAAAGAATGATCGATAATTCCATGAAAGAGAACATAGATATCAGATATAATAAAGTATGGATAAGAAAACATGAAGAACAGGTTAACAAAGACCATGTCCCAGAGATCGCAAGATTGGCAATAAATCAAGATGAAGAAATTCTACAGAGAAAAATAAATATGTCAGATACAAAAAGGTTTGGAAAATAACTTAAAGAAAATAAGGATAGGTAAATGAGGAACAGGTTCAAGAGATTGTACTTTTAGGCATTGTAGTGAAAGATGAATACAAAAACAGAAAGAAAGAAGTCAGATCTCAGAGAGATGATGAATATACCAATGAATATGATGATGAATACACATCAAAGAAGGAATTTTTCTGAGCCATCTGGCTTAGAGACTCCTAGGTAATATGAATATTAGATAGGGGGAATCTATGCAATAGTTGTGACAAACCAAAGAACCATCCTTTGAGAAGCTTGAATAGTTTGAGAAGACAGATCCAGAGCAGCCAGTTAACAAAAGTACAATCAATTGTAGTAGTGAAGACTTCATGATAGTATAGTAATAAATGGATCAGCATTATGGATAGTTGTGTAGTAGAGACTTGGACAATATGGACATAGATGGATTTGTAAGAACACTTAGAAGGTTTGGATAGATATATGACAATGGATGAAAGCATGGATTCATAGATTGGTTCAGAGAGTGGTTCAGAGACAAAGAAACATTATGGAGGTTAATTACACAAGAAATGGCTCGTACAATGCTAATGGATTCCAAATTGACAGATATTTTTTTGGACACATACAATGCATACAACAGTTCACATTCAAAACAGAGTAATGCTTANCTTAGAAGGTTTGGATAGATATATGACAATGGATGAAAGCATGGATTCATAGATTGGTTCAGAGAGTGGTTCAGAGACAAAGAAACATTATGGATGTTAATTACACAAGAAATGGCTCGTACAATGCTAATGGATTCCAAATTGACAGATATTTTTTTGGACACATACAATGCATACAACAGTTCACATTCAAAACAGACTAATGCTTAGAAACAACAATGGCAAAACTCCCTATGAGCTATGGAAAGGAAGTGCAGACAACAACCTCTACATCAAGAAATTTGCAAAGGACATGCAAAATGAATTTGAAATGTCATTACTCGGAGAACTATCCTTCTTTATGGGTCTTCAGATACATCAAAGCAACCAAGGAATTTTTATTTCTCAAACTAAGTATGTCAGAGAAATATTAAAGAGGTTTGGAATGGAAGATTGCAAACCAGTTATCACTCCTATGCAAACCAGTTACAAGTTGAGAAAAGATGATGATTCAAAGTCTACAGACCAGAGGAAATACATGTCCATGATTGGAAGCTTACTATATGTGACATCATCCAGACCATATGTAATGCATGCAGTTGGACAGGTGGCACAATTTCAAGCAACACCAAAGGAATCACATGTATTAGCAGTGAAGAGGATTTTCAGATATCTCAAAGGAACAAAAAAGTTTGGATTATGGTATCCAAAAGGAAAGGATCTATCACTTATTGCCTACATAGATGCAAATTGGGAAGGTTGCATTGATGACCTGTGAAGCACCAATGGAGCAGCGTTTTACTTGGGTGAGTGTTTAGTATCTTGGCTAAGCAATAAGCAATCATCAATATTTTTATCTACAACCGAAGCAGAGTATATTGCAGCAGCAGGAAGTTTCACACAGGTTCTATGGATGAAACAAACTCTAACATATATACAGGTTGAGTATGATGAGCCCATTCCAATCTATTGTGATAATACAAGTGTCATCAGTATCTCAAAAAACCTGGTGATGCACTCCAAGACAAAACACATTCCAATCAAGTATCACTTTCTACGGGAACAAGTTGCAGAGAAGAACATCAGAGTTGAATATGTGGGCACAAAAAAACAAGTGGCATACACCTTTACAAAACCGCTTCCATGGGAAGTCATTGAGTATCTTCGCAAGAGACTCAAAGTAATTTCTACTCCAAA